>CANSZD010001046.1:0-267500 GCA_947648045.1 Beta corolliflora | reverse complement strand
AATATGCAATTAAACCAATAACAAAAAATAAAAGAAAGAAAGAAATAAATAATGATACCATTTGTCAAGAAGAGAAAAGGAACCTTCAGAGCACCTACAAAGAAAAATCGATCAAAAAAAAAAAACAATCCAATATAAAATTAGTTCAAGAAGAAAAAAAAAAGTAGAATAATGAATTACCGGATTGATGGTACAATCTCTGGAGAGCTTGAGGAGAAGCTCCAATGGTGTGGCGACCGCGAAGAATAACTCCATCGATATCAAATGTAATTCCGAAGGGTTTGCTGAGACAAATGAAAAATGAAAAATGAAAAATGAAAAATGCAAAAAGCAGCATAAATGAAGAGAAAGGCATAGCTAATAGCTAGTTGAAGAGGGTATTGGAGTGGAGCAGACCTGTTGGATTGGTCGGATTGGAGGAGAGAGAAAGGAGGAGATGGGAGGATTTGAGGTTGAATGAACATGTTGATGGATGCTAGATTGCTGGATTGTTTTGTTGTTGGTAGCCTGTCTGTGTGTGGACTATGGACTGTGGAAGATGGTTTCTCGATTTTCTTGGCGCCTATGCGACGGGAGGAGTAACGTATTCCTAACTCGGGTAGTTTCGGAATATATATGGGGAGTAGAGCCTTGGCCCTTGGGGGGGTTTTAAAAGTGTTAGAACTTAGAAATTTGTGAATAGTGTGTGTGTGTTAAAAAAAGTATTCTTCTAACAACTCTTTCCTCGCTTTAGTAGCTAGGATGTGAGCACTTTTAACCTTTACTCTAGGAATATGGGTAATTCTAACAATATTAAAGTTTTCTAATAATAAAAGGATATCATGTTGTAACTCTCTAATTTCAGTGGGTGAAGAAGTGGGCTTTTGCCAGCTTTCTAGAAGTCCCCTTGAATTGGTCTATATTTCCAGTTCAATAGCTTTGTTATGGATTACCCCTTTTATACCATGTAGTAAAGCATAGGATTCAGCCAGAAGTGATGATGTCGCATTGATGCTTTTTTTACCTTGATCTTTTATGATTTTATTGTCCATTAAAACCCATCCATAAGCCGCCTTCATTCTACCTCCATTCCCTCTAATGTCTTTCCACGCCCATCTACAATGAGCGTGAATTGTAGCTTCTCGTCACCCGAATTTAAACTCCAGCTATTCACCCATTCATTTTTCTTTACTCTGCTGCCTTTTGCATCTCTTTTAAAGAAGTCAAGGTCCAAGTCTTCTTTGTCTCTTAGCAGCCATCTATTCTTCCAATAGTTTACCCATGTTAGAACTTCAGTAGGGTGCATTTTGTGGTTTGCGTTGAATGCACACTTGTTCCTCAACATCCAAATACTCCACAGGGTTGCTAGAAATTAAAACACTTATAATTCACCTTCTTTTTCGCTATTCATAAGGAACCACAACCAATTTCTCGTCCAATTAGCCACTTTGCTATGTAAGGGATACTCAGAATTTATCCCTAAATTTGAGCAGTTCCAAACTCGCATTGAAATTCCACATTCCTTGAATAAATGAGTATCAGACTCTTCGTTGTTCCTGCAAAGCGGGTAAAAACTCTCGCTTAGGATTTTTCTTTTCCTAAGGTTTACTCTGATGGCTAATGCACCATTATATAGCTTCAAATAGAAAATTTTTCATTTTGGCCAAATGTTTTGTTTCCAGAATTTCTTCCGGAATAGAGAAAGATGCTTCTTGCTTTTATTGTATATATTATTTTTCAGAAACCAATAACCCGATTTTACCTTGTAGTCCCCGTTGCTCATGTATCTCCAATAATATTCATCCTTTTTTCCACACTTGGGATATGGATGGCTTGAATAATATTTGTCGTATCTGTATCAAACCAATTTTCAATCTTTTCAACTCCCAAATCTGCCACCCCCTCCGGATTATGAATGGAATCTCTTGGAATTTATTGCTTAAATTTGACCAACTCTGAGTCTGCCTAATATAATTCAAGTATATCTACTGATTTTCCATCACCAATTTTTCTTCCAATTCCTTGTGCCATTACATGAGCACTTTTCATCAGGCTTCTACCTCCCCAAGCGCATCGTTGAGGAAATTTTCCTTTTAAACTGTTAGTAAACAAATTTGAAGAATATTTAGCTTGAAAAAATTCACTTACCAATCATTTGTCATTTTGAAGAATTCTCCATGCTTGTTTGAATAAGAAGGATTGATGTGTGACGCTCAAATTTTTCAAGCCAATACCCCTAACATTTTTGTGATCTTCCAAGAGTTCTCTTTTTCTCCAATATATTGGCTTTCTATCCTTGCTCGATTTCCACTAAAATTTCAACAACGATGATGTGATTTTCCTTATTGTGTTCTTTGGAAACATATAAGTAGACATTATGTGAGAAGTGAAAGCCACTAAGATACCGTTAATAAGAATCAACTTCCGCGCTAAGTTAAGATGAGTGAATTTCCATGAAGTTATAGTAGCGTCCACTTTTTACTGTAAGCCTTGAAAGATATTCAGAATACGACCATCTACATCCATTGGGCACCCTAAGTACTTTCCTAGCTTTTCCTTGGTATCCACTTTTTAATCCCTTGTTTAGTAGGCGAACGAATTTCCGAGGAATATTTTTGCTAAAGACGGCATAAGATTTCTGTTGATTGACCATTTCCCCCGAGAGAAGACATAATTTCCTTAGAAGAGAGTTCATATTCCAACATTGTCAATACTATCTTTAAGGAAGAAGAGCGCATCGTCGGTAAATAATAGGTGAGAGAGCTCTGACGCTTTTTGTGCTAACTTAAGACCATGAATTTTTCGCCACATTTTGTTGGAGAACTAGTTGCCTTGATAATGATTCCATACACATTATAAAGATATAGGGCAATAGGGGGTCACCTTATCTCAAACCTGCTTTTGGTGTGATTTTCCCTCAAGGCTCCCCATTAACTAATATTGAGTATGTCATTGTTGGAATGCACTGCATGATCAAATGAACCCAGAGCTCCGACATTCCTATTCTTTTCAAAACACTTTCAATAAACCACCAATTTACTCTGTCATAAGCTTTATTTAGGTCTAAGTTAAGAAAGAGAGAAAGCATTCCCTTTTTTCTTCTTTTTTAAAAATCTTAGCATTTCATGAGCTATAATGCAATTGTCGTTTATAGATCTACCAGTCACGAAAGCACTTTGGAACTCACCAATCAAATCAGTCATGATAGGCTGAAGTCTACAAACTAAGCATTTCGCAATTAGTTTATATGAAGTATTAGATAAAACGGTTTTTTCACCAGATACCCCCGAGTTTTCAAAAAATTCACCTAGTACCCTCCATGTTTTCAAAATTCACCAGGTACCCCTCAGTTTTAAACTAATACACTCAGATACCCTTAATGACTAACGGCGTTAATCGCCGTTAGTCATTAACCCTAATTTCCTGCTTTAAACCCTAATTAACCCCCTAATCTTAACCCTAATCCTAACCCCTACCCTTAACCCTAACCCCAAACCCTAACCCTAACCCTAACCCTAACCCACCACCCCACCACCCACTCGCCAACCCTCCACCACCCCGGCCCACTCCTCCACCCTCGTCCCCTCCCCCACCCCGCCAGGCCCCCCCCACCCCGCCGCCCCCCCCCCCCCCTGCGCGCCCCTCCCCCACCCGGTTCGGTTCGGTAGTCCCCCCCCCTCCCTCACCATCGCGCCCCCAAGCCCTCCCCCCCCACCCCCGCGCCCCTACAAGTACCACCCCGCGCCGCCCGCAACCCCTTCTTCTTCCCTCCTGTTTTTTCGCCGTGGGGGTACTTTGTGTTTCGCGAAAATGGAGGAGGGTGGAGCTACGAGGGTGGGGTAGGGGTGCGAAAATGGAAGCGGGGTGGTGCTGTGGGGGGTGCGAAAATGGAAGGGGTGGTGTGTGGGGGTGCGGGTGTGGGTTTTGGGCTTTGCTAGGGTAGGCCGCAGCAGAGTGGTGGGAGGGTGGGGGTGGTTCCGGGGCTCGTGACGGGAGCTGCGGGGGGGTGGGGGTTCTGGGCCGCCGATAGGGTGGACCGCGGCGGGGGTGGTGGGAGGGTGGGGGAGGGGGTGGTTACGGGGCTCGCGACGGGGCCGCAGGGGTGGGGGTTACTGGGCGCTTCAGGGTGGCCGCATCGGGGGGTGGGGGGGTGTGGGAGGGGGTGGTGGGAAAGGTTAGGGTTTAGGGTTAGGGTTAGGGTTTAGGATTACGGGTTAGGGTTAGGATTAGGGGTTAGGGTTAAGGTTAGGATTAGGGGTTAATGACTAACGGTGTTAACCGCCGTTAGTCATTAAGGGTATTTGAGTGTATTACAACAAAACTCGGGGGTACCTGGTGAATTTTGAAAACATGGAGGGTACCAGGTGAATTTTTTGAAAACTCGGGGGCATCAGGTGAAAAAACCGTAGATAAAATTATCGGGCGAAATTGACTTACTTGTTCCGGGCGGTCAACCTTGGAAATCATAGCAATATGAGTGTAATTTGTTTCCTTTAACATGAAGCCACCCGAAAGGAAATTAAGAACTGCATTTCCCATTTCTTCGCCGCAAACATCCCATTTTTTCGCCGCAAACATCCCATTCTTTTGTACAAAGATTGGTGGATTCGACCTGGAGATTTTAGTGGTTTCATACTTTTCAAAGCCTCCTCAACCTCCTCCATTGTAAACGCACGATGTAGTTGTCGAATGTGGCTCTCAGTTAGTGGTTTCATTGGTGTCAGCCATTCTTCCACTTCTCCAGAAACTTCACTTTGACGTGCGACTCCTTGAAAGAGCTCTTGAAAATAACGAATAAACTCCCGTTTCATTTCATCCGGATCTGAAATCCACTCTCCCTGTGCTATTTTTGGTTGCTCTTATTTAATTTCTACTTTGACGGGTTTTAAAACTCTTGTAGAAATAAGTTGTTGGTTGTTCTCCCATGTTGTCCCAATTCGCTTTTGCTCTTTGTTTCCAAAATTCCAACTAATTTCATATCTGTGGCAATTTTCGCTTGTTTCCTCACCTTTTCTTCATTTTTCATGTCATATATATTGTCAATGTTTTGTTGCAACTCTAACAACTCCATGTTTATTTCCTCCCATTGCACTTTGTTTTGTTTTTTGAACTCCAAACACCACTTTTTGCACTTTAATTTTGCCACTTCCAGTTTTCTTTGAATAACGAAGAGCGCTGATCCCGTAGCACTCCATTTCCAAGCATCCTTTACCCTTTCATAAATTTCTTGGTAGTCGAGACACCAAGATTCTATATTGTTGGTCCTTTTTCTCTTAATTCTGCCTGGTCTGCAATCCAATATAATAGGACCATGGTTTGACATGGATATTGGAAAGTTTGTGATAATTGCTTGGGGAAAGAGTCATCTCCATGAGTCATTACAATATCCTCTATCTAATCTTTCAAATATTTTTTGCTCTTCCCATAGATTATTTGTCCAAGTAAAAGGTATTCCATGGAAAGGGATATCTCATAGACTACAATATAGTTTCCAATCACTAAATTGTTTCCATCCTTTGATGACTTTATTTCCACCCAGTTTTTGAGTTTCATACTTGTTTCTGCCTAGAAACTAGTCAAATGAGTGAAGTACGGTTAGAGAGGTTAAAATCCCGAGTTGGAGTATAATCCCGAATCTTGTCACTTAAAGTCCTGCAAAACAAGGAAAACTAGCTCGGGGGTGTTCCCGGGAAAGCCCCTCCGACGCTCAAGTCAGTTGAGATTGAGGTAGAGAGAGAAAGTCAGTAATTGTAGAGAGAGACGCTCTGGTTTGGTTAGGTGAGAATTGAATACCTGCTCATTGATTGGGCTTGCTGCTTTTATAATGTTGGGGATTTCCCAGACAAGAAACCCTATTGGGGAACATCCATGCTTTTAGGAAGATTGTCTCCCTTTTATGGTAAAGTTATTCTTTACCTAAAGAGCTGGTGGGCCCTTGGATGCATGCTGAGCAGATCTTTTAAGTGGGCTGTGTAATATACTATTGGACCAGATCCTGGGTCCAAACAATTAGCCCCACGTTGAGCAACGGGATATGAAATAACCTAATCTTTCAAAGGCGGTTGTTTAGCGGAATTTTTTGAATATCACTCATTTGCGGATAGGCTAGATGGATACCGAGGGCTGTCCTACCTTGGTGGGATAGTCTGCCTAACCCCGAGAGGGAAGAAGACAATGCTCCCCAGAGTCCGCTGAGACGCCCTGGGCAGGTCCCAAGAATCCCGAGACTGATCTGCTGATGGGCTAGATAGATACCGAGGGCTGTCCTACCTTGGTGGGATAGTCCGCCTATCCCCGAGAGGGGAGAAGACAAATGCTCTCCCGAGTCCGTTCAGACGCCCTGGGCAAGCACCGAGGATCCCGAGAGAGGGGGAGAGCTATTGCTTCCCCGAGGGAGGGGAGACAAGGTCCCCCGAGATGATGTGTTGCCCCCGGATCTGTCTTCTAGTGATCCCGAGACAAGTTCGATTTTTCCCGAGAGAAGGTCCCAGACTCGGGGGTTAACAAGCCCATCTAAGGGAACCCCGAGTTGGGTGTAGGGGTGCTTGGCCTAATTTTGGCTAAGTGTTGAGCCCCCCCAGGCAAGGACGAGAAGGGTATGCGCCAACTCGGGGCTAAAGAGCCCTTCTATGGGGACCCCGAGTCGGGCATGGAGATGCTTAACCATTATTTGGCTAAGTAATGAGCCCCCAGGCAAGGCCGAGGAGGGTGTGCGCCAACTCGGGGGCTAATGAGCCCTTCTATGGGGACCCCGAGTTGGGCATGGAGATGCTTAGCCATTATTTGGCTAAGTGTTGAGCCCCCAGGCAAGACCGATGAGGGTGTGCGCCAACTCGGAGGCTAATGAGCCCTTCTATGGGGACCTCGAGTTGGGCATGGAGATGCTTAGCCATTATTTGGCTAAGTGTTGAGCCCCCAGGCAAGGCCAAGGAGGGTGTGCGCACACTCGGGGGCTAATGAGCCCTTCTATGGGGACCCGGAGTTGGGCATGGAGATGCTTAGAAATTATTTGGCTAAGTATTGAGCCCCCAGGCAAGGCCAAGAAGGGTGTGCACCAACTCGGGGGCTAATGAGCCCTTCTATGGGGACCCTAAGTTGGGCATGTAGATGCTTAGCAATTATTTGGCTAAGTATTGATCCCCCAGGCAAGGCCAAGGAGGGTGTGCGCCAACTCGGGGGCTAATGAGCCCTTCTATGGGGACCCCAAGTTGGGCATGTAGATGCTTAGCAATTATTTGGCTAAGTATTGATCCCCCAGGCAAGGCCAAGGAGGGTGTGCGCCAACTCGGGGGCTAATGAGCCCTTCTATGGGGACCCGAGTTGGGCATGGTGATGCTTAGCCATTATTTTGCTAAGTGTTGAGCCCCCAGGCAAGGCCGAGGAGGGTATGCGCCAACTCGGGGGCTAATGAGCCCTTCTATGGGGACCCCGGCATAACAACTCAAAAGATAAAGAAGTATCGTTAATTTCTTCATGCTCGTTCCAAGTTCGAAGTACCATTTGTACAAATAAGAATCCCCTTCCTTACATGATTTCTTCTTCATATAGGTAAATATAGGATCTATAGGGCAATTACTTTGAAGTACATTTTGTGGAACAACCCTTCCTATCTGATAGAAAAAGAGCCCATGATCCTGAACCGATCTTACCTGGGCTCGCAAATCCCAAGTTTGTCTATGAAGAGTGGATCGAATTATATTACTGTCTATAATGGATTTCTTCTGTGTAATACTAATCGATATATAGGGCCACATTGATAAGTGCTACAAGATCTCGTACATTGGAACCCATGGTTATGGACCTGATAGTATGGAACATTTTCTTTTCCAAGTGAAATCCCTTAGTATATGAAAGAGTGAAAAAGTGCTTTCGTTGTTGTGGAATACGAAGCCTTCGTATCTTAATGCATGTATTTAATTGATTCGGAGCTATTAGAGCGGAATCCACTTTTTGAGGAATATGAGTCGAAGCAATAACAAGAATATTTCTAGTAGACCCTCTTTTACAATCCCTGGAGAGATTGTTCACTAAGAGACCGAGGGATAAGTAATTCGACTCATTCACATCCAGATCATGAATGTTTGGAATCCATATTATGCAAGGAGACATTGCTTTTGCTAATTCGAATTCAAGGGTGATAGAAAATTGGTCTATTTCCGGCATCATATCCATAGTTAGCGCATTCATCCTAGTTAGCAGCTCCAGCTCCGTATCAAGGTCACGATCGATATCGTCACTAGCATCAATATCGTCACTAGCCTCAACATCGTCACTAGCATCAATATGAGAACCTTCAGGCTTGTTATCCAGGAACTTGTTCAGAAATACCGTAATAAAAGGAACATAGGAGTTTGTCGCTAGGTATTTGACCAAATAGGATCGTCCAGTTCCTATAGAGCCTATCACTAAAATACCTCTAGATGGGGATAGGGTTAAGCGGAGCGAAAAGGGTTTCCATGAGATGGGAAATGAAAACTATTAGCCTCACACGAGGTTTGTGAATAAGTGATTGTCTGATAATGAGCAAGGAATACTCGTCTTTCTGCTAAATAAGATGTATTGAACTCATAATTCATTAGATACTTTTTATGAATGTCAACTAAGTATCGTAAGTAAATTGCTCCCGGTTGTTCAATCATTTGATAACCAGAGTCATTCTTTGATAAATGATCACTATGAGTCAGACTCAATAGAATTTGATCAATCCTTTTTTATGTCGTTGTCGTTAAAGTGGAGAACTGAACCAAGAATTGTCTTTCTTCCTCATCAATCGAATCACTGCTCGCGATCCAGGATTCTATTTTATCATCAATCCAATCGTCGTTTACCCTTTTTCTTTTTCTTATCAATGAATAGATCTCTTTACTTGTATGACTTAGATGTCTCGTATTTCTCGAAAAAGTGATTCGATTGATGGGATTTGGTATGATACTTATGAGATCGATGGGCTCGATGAGATTGTTAAGATGGATGGGATTAATATTCAAATCTTTTTTCTTAGAACGTATTGATTTGAACCCATAAATGGAACTACCGCCCACTAGCATGTTGTCGCCAGAAGCAGAACCCCATATTTCTTCTAGGGAATCTCCTAATTGTTCCAAAGCAACCAAAAAGAGATTCTTTAACCAGAAGAAATTCGGTTCCGATGTAGGATACCTATCTCGGGGGTAAATGAGCCCTTCTATGGGGACCCCGAGTTGGGCATGGAGATGCTTAGCCATTATTTGGCTAAGTGTTGAGCCCCCTGGCAAGGCCGAGAAGGGTGTGCGCCAACTCGGGGGCTAATGAGCCCTCCTATGGTGACCCCGAGTTGGGCATGGAGATGCTTAGCCACAATTTGGCTAAGTGTTGAGCCCCCAGGCAAGGCTGAGGAGGGTATGCGCCAACTCGGGGGCTAATGAGCCCTTCTATGGGGACCCCGAGTTAGGCATGGAGATGCTTAGCCATTTTTGGCTAAGTGTTGAGCCCCCTGGCAAGGCCGAGAAGGGTGTGCGCCAATTCGGGGGCTAATGAGCCCTTCTATGGTGACCCCGAGTTGGGCATGGAGATGCTTAGCCACAATTTGGCTAAGTGTTGAGCCCCCTGGCAAGGCCGAGAAGGGTGTGCGCCAACTCGGGGGCTAATGAGCCCTTCTATGAGGACCCCGAGTTGTGTGAAGGAGCGTTTAGGCGAAGGGTTCATAGTACTTAGCTGATAAACCAGCTGGTAACGCAGTGCTAGTGCGATCCCAAGTAGGATTAGCTTCTTTAGCTGAGATGGGTCTTAGTCAAACTTTCAGACGTTTGACCATTGACTGCTGATAATGGAATGTTGACCGTTGACTTATCATTTGGGAGGAATTGGGCCTTAATACTTTGGCTTTTTGCCTTTGGGCTTTACTTGTTATATGCCTGTCTTTTGCAAGCCCACCAAGGGTAGTGCAGGAGTTGTCGCGGCGCGGGAATGAGGATGGAGCTATATAGAGGGAGAGAGAGCTTATTTCCGTACACTCTAAATCATTTGCGAAATTTCTCGTTCTCTCTCTTCTTTCTCTCTTTAGAGTTGCTCTTAAAATCCCCCACATTTGTCCCTGCCCGAGTTCGTTCGATCTTTCGTGCTTGTGCCAGTCCCGAGTTCTTATAACCTCGAGAAGGTACTCTTTTCCTTAGTCGTACTTCTGTATTTCCCTTTTTTTAATAACTAGTTGTTGCACCGCGCGCCTACGCGTGAGGCACTCCAAAATGGCGTATTTTCAGTATTCGAATTAAGTAAGAAATAATTAGCATGATATATATGAAGCTATTGCTCTAAGATATTTGATGAAAAAGTCTTCTGCTTGTGGGTATTATGTGGCAAAGGAAATAAAATTCATGTTTGAGTTCGAATAGAGACTTTTAAAAGTAGAAATTAATATGAACGGTTGACCCTTAACCTTCCACTTATGATATGGGTTTGACTTCCTCTATCTGCCTCATATAGAGATTTTCATAATTTACCTTTTATCAAAACTCATGGGGATCGCACTCTCATACCATATTACTGCAAGTATTTGAACAAAACGCTCCCTAAGTAGTGCTTGAGTTGTGTTCTTATGGGGGTATTCATGAAAATTATGGTGCTAAGTAGTTTCTGCCTTTCCTATCTCTTGGTGAGTTTGTGGCAGAGTGAGTGTACGATTGATTTTGAGTTGTTGTTTGGCCATTCGAGATTCTTTTATCCTTGGGCTTGTTTCTTTGGTCCCTCTTGGGGGGGGGAGTTTGGGTCAATTGTTGGAAACAGCATGGATTCAGATGAAAAAAAGGAGAAAGGGTAATCAAGTTTGTTACATTTACAGTTGCTTGATTTAACTATGAATGGAACACTTGCATCTAATTTATGTTCTTATTGTTTACTCAAAAAGCTTATAATAAAAATACTCTTCTATTCACATCCTCGTGTAATGGAGTGATGAACTCTGACATTTTAAATATGAAACTGTTCTAGTTGAGATTATCTATAATCAAAGTAAATGTTCCATTTGGAAGCCCAAGAACTAAGAGAAGATCTTATAGTCAACACCCTCTCCTTCCTCTTTAAGAGGGAAGGTTTTACCCAAAATTAAGGTGGTTCCCAGGAGAACCAAGGAGGAGCACATGACTTGGGGAGACCCGAGACCATCACCCATAGGAAGACCAATTTGTAGGTATTTTAGTATAATGCCCGGTACAAACATCAACCTAAGCAAAAATAAGAGAAATAAATACATCCATTAACAACACAAAAAGGTTAACAATACAAGTTATGAAGCTTCAAAATATTTCATTATCCAATGCTCAAAGTTCACTAGGAAGGATATCACGTTCTCTTCTTGAAAAGTCCTTCACCTACTTCACAATTGAGCCCACTATAGGAATCTTTTTCTCCTTATCAAAATCCTTCAATTATGCACATCTGAACGTGGTAAATGTAAGTAACAACAGCAGCATAAAACGCACCTAACCTAAAATTTGAAATATAGTTCCTGCCGCACCATGTGCAACCATGACAAGATCGGTACCAGAATACAGTATGCAAAGCCAAGCATTATCAGCTGATATCCAAGCTTATGCAAAAAATAGGTGTTCCAAAGAAAAAAATTTGTTGACTTCTTGGCACCTCAATCCATCATATTACGGCATGGAAAAAATTTCAGAAAGATCCGATTCAAAGTAGTAATAGTACATGCAATAACTATATAGCAATTTTATAATTGAAGGGGAACTATAATGAAAATATAAGTAAGATCCCTCCAGCATCCAACATTCCTAAGAATCTCCCACAGACACCACTCTCTTTCCTCTTGATATTTTCAACATTATAGTATTGTAATTTGTCAAAACTGTTCTTTCTTTTCTCCAGTTCTTAATTCTACTATTGTAGAGATAATCTACTTCAACCATGAAACCCTTCTAGCTCCGTTTTCCTCTCAAAAATCCTTAAAGCAAACATCTATCCAGGTTCAGATATGTGCTTGTAACTCTCGAGATGCATTGTTGAGTAGCTCTCAAGATCAAATCAGAAAAGGACCAATTATGTAGATAAGGTTTCAAACAATTCCAGAAATCAGGCCCGGATATCAGTCCGTGCAAGCTGGCCAACAGCACAGGGCCTCCATTAATGGGGTCCCATTTTCGTTTGAATTATTCTTTCATAAACTGCCTCTTGCAAAAACATTGCTCTAATATGAATATAGCCGAGTGGTTTTCGTGTGCTCTTAAAACTCTTCTCAAGTGGATAGGTCGCGAGTTCGAATCTTCAATGCCTCTTTCTTTTGAGTTTGCCTTTCTACCCTCAAATCTTTTCCCTTGTTTAATTAATATTGGCAATATGCAATACTTATTCTCCATAGCTATATAATTTTTCTAACACTCTTATCCATTTGGTTACAAGTAAATATTCAACATAAGGATTTGTACAACCAAATGTTATTTCCACTTTTTTTGTTATTCTCATTTCCTTTACGTATCTTCATCATTTAATTTTATGATATTAATACTCCCATCTCCTTTTCCCTTGCCATTTACAAACTACTCATATATCTTTTATTTTTACTATTTTTACACATTGCAAATACACATCTTTGACCTTTAATATATTTAATTGAGATTATCATAATAAGAAAAATCAGGATGATTTGATACTCTCAAAGTATTTGTGGTGATAAATCGAACAAGGCCCGTATAATTTTATTTATATAAGATTCTAAATAGTAAAAATATGGTTGACACTCCATATTAACCTTTTTTCTCCAGTTATTAGGCCCCATAATAAAAACTGCACAGGGCCTCCGAATTGATAAAGACGGCCCTGCCAGAAATTACCTTCAACTTCATGGTTGGGGCCCAGCCAAGTTTCTCTTTGATCAGTGTGTTATCCGAATTACGACCACGGACACCCTCTGGGCCAGGAATATGATGGATTGGAAGCTTCTTATCCTCAAAACTCGAAACGATCTCAGCCATCTCATTCATACTAACCATCTCATCGCTTCTAATATTCACTGGCTCCCGGAAGTCTAACTTGGTCAGTCTAAAAAATATTAGCGCAAGTTAAATTAAACTAAGAAATGTTAAAAAGCAAATAGATCTCGTTAAGAGTAAGGTCGTAG
This sequence comes from Beta corolliflora, assembly GCA_947648045.1. Classification (NCBI taxonomy): domain Eukaryota; kingdom Viridiplantae; phylum Streptophyta; class Magnoliopsida; order Caryophyllales; family Amaranthaceae; genus Beta; species Beta corolliflora. The sequence goes on along the minus strand of CANSZD010001046.1, from coordinate 254,413 downwards.
CAAAAAGCAAGTAGCCATAAGAAGTTAAACTCAATACACCAACACATCACTCTAAATTAAGTGCAACTAATATGCCTACTGGAGCAAAAATTCACAAATTTCACAGATTTTTAACAGTTGCCATGCAAAGCATCAAGAAGTGCAGAGGTAGTACTCAAAAACACTCACCTAAGTACACCTTCCACCCATTCATCAATGAAAGTGAAAGATCGAGTCTGCAAAGTGCAAACCATCACCCCACATCTCGAATTTCTTAATAGAGGTAAGAGTCTTCCTACAAACTGCAGCTGGAGCCTTCTCCCTACCACCTACACATAATTTGAAGATAAGACAAGGAAATTGTGTAGAGCAACATTGATTAATATACATGTAAGAGTTAATCAAAAAGAGAACTACAATATTAGTTAAATATATACAAAATTTGATGATGAAATCACAATTAGTTCTGGATTGCTATGTTCTTGGTTCTGAAGAAGCAATTAGCGCGTCCAATCATGAATAATCCATGGTGTATCTAGTTAAAAGTACGTGTGCTGACCCACAAGAAGCAATCATATTACCCTAAAGCTCCCATTCCCCCTATATTAAGAATTGACAAGTATAGACGCGATAAAATAAGGAGATGTGTTATTTCACTTGGAACAATACAAGAGGGGGGTGAATTATATGTGTAGAAATAAACGTAACTTTTTGCGGAATTTTAAACTTAAACAAAGAAACAAGCTAAAGGAACACAAGGGATTTTTATGAGGAAAAACTTCTTGGGCCCAACAAGAAGAAACAACCTCGACCACTAGGGATTTTAAACTCAACTCTTTCACTAATTAGGCCAAACAACTTTGTTACAACCTAATTCTCCTCACGGGCCACACCTTGAGTTCCTAAACTCAAAATCCTGAACAACTGTTCCCTTAACAGTTGTTCCTCTCAACTTCACTTGAAGTTTTCTCACTTTAACTCGCTTCACTCAAAGCTTCTCTCTAACAGAACTTCACTCAAAGTCCCCTTACCCTAAAAACCAAAATACAATAGATCAAATAAACTTAGTGGAATTAGAGTAAGAAGGCAAAGAATAAATGGCTTTTATGAGAGAATAAAGGCACTGACACTTTACTTAGTTAAACTCACTAATTCACTTGGTTAGACACAAATTGGAACTTAATTAGACATTAGTATTTATAGTGGTAATAACTTAGAACGTGGGATTAAAACATGTGTTAGTGATAAAACCATTATCCCATGATGTTCCTTACCCGGAGGAACACGTTCCTCATTCAACCCATGATCTCCATGATCACTGTTAATAGTGGGAGATAGTTGTGTTACTGCTCCCTTAATTTTAGCAACCACTTAAAGCATTAATTCAAAAATCTGATTTAATTTAAAAAGCATTTTAATTATTAAAACCAAAATAAAATCCTTTTACCATAAAAATTATCTTTAAAATATTTTCCATAAAAACCGAAAAGGATAATTATTATCTTTATAAAAATAAAATCTTTTCCTTAAAATGATTTTCCATAAAATCAGATTTTTCCTTAAATAAAACGGTTACCTAGAATCTAGGCATAAATTACTCAACAGACATAATTAAACCGTTGTAATGTTTCATCCTAGGTCTAGTTCCTTTTAATAATTAGTTCCTTTAACTTATTAGTTAAGCGCCAGTTCGTCTGTTCCTTACAAAGGAACAAACGCTCATTCTCATTCTAAATTGCCATAGCTCCTTATCATTCTTACTTGTTCCTTTACAATGGAACTAGAAACTAAAAGCCTCGCTTTAGTCTTCGTGCTCCAATGTTGCTCCAGTACCAAATCTTGAAACATCTTCACTTAGTCTTCAAAATCCCAACTTGATTTATTCCTTGACTTAGTATTCTCTTTTCCTTTCATTGATACCTTGAAATTCATTCACTTAAACAACTTGTTAGTCCAATACTTAGTTTGCATCTTTGTTCCTTTGTCATCATCAAAACTAGGGTTCAATAATTTCCCCCTTTTTGATGATGGCAACAAAGTTACAAACTAAGGAAAACAACAAATAACATAAGAGAACGAAAAAGGTAAAATAATAATTTATATAATTTAATTAAGGCAGATTAAGGATTTAAATTTTTATGTGTTCATTTTTCATTTTTTTCATTATTTTCAATGTGTTCAATTTGTAACTTAGTTTGTTCCTTATCTTTTCCTCCTTTGTCATCGTCAAGAAGATCAAACGCTTGGTGAGTTTGGGAAAACTGATATTTACAACACCTTGAGACCATTAACAAGCACCAAAAAATGGTTAAGTTAGGAATTTCAAAGGTTAGACTTGCTCAAACATCAATCACATAATACTAGCCATTCCAAGTAAGAAATTACGCACTCAAATCACAAACGAAGATAAATATAGCAAAAGTCATTTAAATTTATAGCACTTGTTCCATTAAAGTACAAAAGAGAAAAAGGAGAAAAGAAAAGAAACAAAAGCTAAGAGTTCTTGTTCCTTTAAGAGAAACAAGAACTAGACATTAGGAAGGGAAGGGGCATTGTGTTCCTCGACGACTTCTTCCTCAACCACTTCTTCCAACTTCTTCATCACCTCTCCATGTTGCCCATCAAGTTGCTGCTTCAAACTGTTAATGGCTTAGGCCATCATCTCCATGTTCTTTTGTTGTTCTATCACAGTATCACTAAGGACTTTCATTAAACCCATCATCTTATCTGTTTTAGCATCTAAAGTCCAGTGAAGGTGATTGTAAAACTTAATCATATGTTGAGCAGGGAGACACACTTCATTAACCCAACCAAAATCATCCGAAGGAACTTGTTCCTTTCCCTTAGAATCAGAGGCAAAGGATGGTTTAGGTGGAGGAACTGGGGTGTTTTCTTGTGATGGACCTGCTGTTCCTTTGAGAGAAACAAAAGGTGAGGTGGTGGTGTAAATGGAAGGAAGAAAAGGTGGTTGTGGTGGAAGGTCAGTGGATGTAGAGGAGAAAGGGTTTGGTTCTTTCATCTCAACCTTCAACTATTCAAAATTGGAAGGAACAGAGAAGGATGAGGGAGAGATGGAAGGGATGGTGGTGAGGGTTACTGGTATTTTTGGTGAGGATGGAGGAGTAGGTTCCTTAGGTGGATTGTGATCCTGTTCCTCTGCATCAGATAGGACTAATGGAGAGTCTTTATTTGAAGGAACATGGACTGTTTTAGCAGTTTTCAACCTAGTGCTATGTCTAACTCTTTTAGGAACGAGAGGAGAAGGCTTTTTGGCAACAATTTTGCGCCTCTTGGGTTTCTGTTCCTTTGGTTCTGTAAGGACAGGAACTTGTTCCTCCAGTATTACTTCCACTGGTTCCTCTTCTACTGCCTTAGGTAGTTTTCTCTTGTGAGAGGAACTAGTAGCATTCCTCCCTTGAGTTAACACTTCATCTTGGACAGAGAGGTTCAAACCATACAAAGTCTTTTCATTTAGAATATTACCTTGTTTTATACCCAAGGTAGGTCAACCAGTAGTTTTTACTTTAAAGTGAGAAAGAAGAGAGCTGATTAATGCACCATAGCCAACAACACAATGATTCTCAATGCAATGAGTTAGATGTTGGATAAAGAGAGAAGGGAAGTTTATTTGAATGTGGTGATCAAGGCAAAACATATAACACATATCCAAGAGACCCACCTCATTCCTCTTTTCAGTTCTAGGAATGAGTGCTCTCCAAACAAGATTAAACAGAATTTTGTGGACAGGAGAGAGAAGATTGTGATTTATTTTGTTTTGGCCAGCAGTTGTCCCAAAGGATTCAACAATTTCATCTTGGGAGAATTGGGAAAGGCGACAGTTCATTTCCTCTTAAAATATAGATCAGTTCCTTGGCAAGGAACTTCCCATATTTTTGCTAAAGTTTCTTGGGAAAATTTAAATTTCTTCCCCCTAACTTTTGTAGTACATACTCCATCAGTGTTCATGAAGTTTGCACAAAATTCATCCATAGCTAAAGGAACTAAGGCATTATTATATGCGGTTTCAAACAGGTATTCCATACCCTGATCCTTTAGTATATCGGTTAATTCATTGAATCTAACTTTCTTGGCCCACTCCAAATCGACACAAAATCCTAAAACATACCTTGAATCCCTTCGCTCCACTCTTTTCTTGGAGGAAGAAGCAGCAGTTCCTTTGGAAGGAACAAGTGTAGCTTCTTCTTCCCCCTCAACTAGTTCCGGGGTTTCTTCTTCATCATCTTCCTCTTCTTCTCACACTTCTCCTAGGTGACTCCAATTTTTGCTCTTCTACCACCATTGTTGTTTCTTGAGAATTTTCGGCTTCTAGGGTTTTGGATGGAGAAGAGGGGTTTTCCTTTTGAGAGGTTTTGGGAGTTTTTTACTTTTGGAAAAGGTGAATTGAGAGAGGTTTTTGCCATTTGGTGAAAATAAATTGTGGTTTTATGTCGTGCGAAGAGGTGTGAAGGAGATGAACAATGGTGAAGTTAAAGCATTTAAGGAACATGGTTTTGGAATGGAAGAAGGAAGAAGATGCATGTAACAGTAAAGGAAGAGTTACACGCGTAAAAATTAAAAGGATAAAAATAAAAATAAAAGATAAAAGTAAAAGAACATATAAAAAGGAAATCATGACTTGATTAAATCTGATTCCTATATTTGTGGGATTTTTTGGATTTTTGATTTTTATGGACTTCTTAATTTATGGAAAGAAAATAAATTCTAAGGAACTTGTGCTATAGGAACAACTTATGCTAAATGTCAACATTCTTCATATCATGCATGTTTCTTTAACTTAGGAACAATAAGGGGAGTATTATGTGACATTTGTGAGTAGCTTTATTCCTTTGAATCCATGTATATGTTTTCAACATCTTAATTTGCAATGGTCTTAGGCAATTAATCACAGTCACTTAATATCACGTAGAGTAAGACAAATCAATTCAGACATGGGGGATTGGAATAGGAACAATTACTTAAGTTTTATTAAACCTAACTCAAGCCTTAATTTTTCATATCTATCTTTTTGTAGAGGCTTAGTTAGTATATCAGCAATCTGATTTTCAATTTGACAAAACTCAAGTTTAATCAAACCTTTTTCTACATTTTCTTTTAGAAAGTGATGTCTGATATGTATATGCTTAACTCTTGAATGATGCACTGGATCTTTTGAAATACTAATGGCACTAGTATTATCACAATAAATAGGAACACAATTAAAGATTATTCCATAGTCACAAAGTTATTGTTTTATCCAAAGCATTTGAGAGCAACATGCAAGAAGCGACTACATATTCCGCTTCAAAGCAGTGGATAAAGCAATCGTGTTTTGTTTCTTGGTGCTCCAAGAAACTAAACTATGACTAAGAAATTGAACCATACCCGAGATACTTTTCCTATTTACAAGATCTCCAAGATAGTCGGCATCGAGCATATCCTCTTAACTCAAATGTATCACTTCTTGGATAGAAAAGTCCAAGATCATCTCGTTCCTTTAAGATATCTAAGAATTCTCTTCACAAAGAGCTAGATGAGACTCCTTGGGATTTGCTTGAAATCTAGCACACAAACCAACACTAAAAGCTATGTACGGACGACTAGCGCTTAGATACAAAAGTGAACCAATCATACCTCTATATTTTATTTGATAAACACTTGTTCCTATGGAATCTTCATCTAATCTAGTTGAAGTTCCCATAGGAGTGTGATTTATCTTTGAATTTTCGAGGCCATATTTTTTTACAGTTCCTTTATGTAGTTTTGTTGGTGAATAATTATTCCTTTTTCGGTTTGCTTAATTTGTAACCCAAGAAAGAAATTTAACTCACCCATCATACTCATCTCAAATTCATTACTCATAAGGTTTGAGAATTCTTTGCATAATGATTCATTAGTTGCTCCGAAGATAATGTCATCAACATATATTTGAACAAGTAGTATGTCAGTTCCTTTCGATTTTAGAAATAAAGTTTTATCCACCTTTCCTCTTTTAAAGTTGTTTTATAAAAGGAACTTAGATAATCTCTCATACCATGACCTAGGCGCTTGCTTTAACCCATAAAGAGCCTTGTCAAGCTTGTAGACATGGTTTGGGAGATCATTGCTTTCAAATCCAGGGGTTGTTCAACATATACATCTTCATTTAAATAGCCATTTAGAAATGCACACTTGACATCCATTTGATACGGTTTAAATCCCATATAAGCAAAGAAATGCAATTAGTATTCTAATGGCTTCAAGTCTAGCGACATGAGCAAAGGTTTCTTCATAGTCAATTCCTTCTTGTTGATTATAACCTTTTACTACAAGTCTAGCTTTGTTCCTTACAATTGTTCCATACTCATCTAGTTTATTTCTAAACACCCATTTTAAGCCAATCACTTTTTGATGTTTAGAAGAGGGAACTAGATGCCATACCTTATTTCTTTCGAACTCATTTAATTCAGCTTGCATAGCAGTGATCCAGTCAGAATCAGTTAAGGCTTCTTCATGATTTCATAATTCTATCATTGATAAGAACGCATGAAATGCACAAAAATTCCTTAATTGCGATCTAGTTTACGTACTTTTGGATATGTCACTTATTATGAGTTCCACTGGATGTGATTTTTGATGTCTCCAAGGTTTTGGTTAAAACTCTCTTATAGGAACAGGCTGTTCCTCTTGAGTTTCATGAGAGGATGAGGAGCTTTGTTTATTTGTTCCTCTTTCAGCAATTGTTGAATCAGTTCCTTCAACATTTTCGTTCTTAGTAGGAACAGGAACAGCTCCATCATCTTGAGGAACAGGAACATCTCCATCATCTTGAGGAACAGGAACATCATTGTTATGAATGCTTTCATCTACTTCGTCCCTTTCCTCTTTTATTTCTTCTTCCTCAATTGAATCTGCATTTTTCTCATTTGGTCGTACCAAGCCAATCTCAAAGTCATCAACCTGTTTGCTTGGATTAAAATTATCAAATTCATCAAAGATTATGTGGATACTTTCTTCAACACACATAGTTCTTTTATTGTAAACTCAATAAGCCTTACTATGTGATGAATATCCTAAGAATATTGCTTCATCACTCCTAGCATCAAATTTTCCAAGATTATCTTTCCCATTGTTATGAACAAAACATTTGCAACCAAATGTTCCAAATGAGTAATATTGGGTTTCTTTCCAAAGTAAAGCTCATAAGGAGTTTTGTTAATGATAGGTCTCATCATGGCACGATTTATTATGTGACAAGCAGTATTCATAGTCTCAGCCCAAAAGTTCCTTGGAAGTTCACTTGCAATTAGCATGGTCCTAGCCATTTCTTCCAAAGTTCTATTTTTCCTTTCTATAACCCCATTTTGTTGTGGTATCCTAGGGGCGAAAAAATTATGATCTAGGCCATGGTTTCGCTTAAGTCATCAAATTTATAATTTTCAAATTCTTTACCATGATCGGATCTAATATGCATCAATTTGTGAAAACTCAAATTTTGAACTCTTTTAGCAAAGACAAGGAACTCATCATAAGTCTCATCCTTACGAGAGAGAAAAATAACACATGTGTACCTAGAGTAGTCATCAACAATAACTAACACATGCCTCTTTCCACTTCTACTTTGAATTCTCATAGGGCCACACAAATCCATATGAATTAATTCTAAAGGTTTTGTGGTGCTCACAACAGTTTTAGATTTGAAAGAGGATCTAATATGCTTTCCTTTGGCACATGCATCATAAACTTGATCAATATAAAATTTTATAGATGGTAATCCCAAAACAAGATCTTTTGATCGAAGTTTGTCAAGTAATGAAAAGCTAGCATGTCCTAGACGCTTATGCCATAAGAGTGGATCATCTTCAATAACACTAAAGCATGTTAAATTGTTTTTAGGAACAAGATCAAGATCCAAAATATATGTGTTCCCTTTCCTTGTTCCTTCCATGTCGACATTCTTAGAGTTCATGTTAACGATCAAGCACTTTTCACTATTAAATTTAACAACATTTCCCTTGTCACAGAATTGGGAAATGCTTAAAAGATTTTGCTTTAAACCTTCAACTAAAAAGACATTATCAATGGAATGTGATGGTGACTTACCAACCTTACCCATGGCAACTATGTTACCTTTCTTATTGTCACCAAAAGTCACACTTCCACCTTCATAGGTTGAGAGTGAGAGAAACTTAGATTTGTCTCCTGTTATATGCTTAGAACAACCACTATCAAGATACAAATTATTGTTTCCCCTCACTCCAACCTGCAAAAATCAACTAGCTGTTAGTTGTAGGACCCCCTTGTTTCGTGGGTTCCTGTTCTTGACTAGCATTTGATTTGGCAACCCATTTCATGTTACTCATCTTCACATTTTTGCCAATCATTCCAGTTCTTAGTTGACATTGATTTATGTAATGACCTATCTTTCCACAGTACATGCAAATTTTATCACTAGGTAGGTCAACATATTTCTTATGCTTGTTCCTCTTCTTGTAGTTTTCAAAACCAAGACCTTCTCTTCTTTTAGTTTGTGGTATCTCAATCCATTTAGGAACAGCCATCACTTTGCCTCTGTTCCTTGCAACAACCAGTTCCTTCTTGAGATTACAGATCCGTTCCTTTAAAACATTTTTCTCTTTATTAAAATTTTCGATCTCAGATCTGTAACCATTCAAAGGAGTTGATCTAATATCAATGGAACTTAGAACAGGGACAAATTCCTTTAAGTGTGAAATTTATAAATTGATTAGATAATTTTCATTTTTCACACTCTTATCTGATTCCTTGATTTTTAAATTCTTATCAAATAAATCAAAGAACCTAGTTTCAACATCCGTTCTCATTTTCTTAATTAAGCCATTCTATATGTTCTTTATAAACTTTAACAGCTTGTTCAGTTTGCTCACGTTTTTCACGTTCATCTCTACATTCAAGAATTGCATCATAAAGAAGATCATAAATTTCAGGTCTAGCTTTGCCATCTAAGTCTAATTCAAGTCCATGTTGGCTTACCTCAATATTTTCTTCATCTTCTTTTTCGTCAGTGTTTGCCATGAGGCAAAGATTTGCAGTTTCTTTAGTTTGTTGTTCTTCTTCCTCTTAAGTCTCTGAATCTCCCCAAGCTACTATCATAGCCTTTCGAACGTTCTCTTTAGAGAAAGGAGCTTTGGATTCCTTGTTCCTTTCAGCGAAGTGTTTCTTGTTCCTTTCAGCGAAGCGTTCCTTGTTCCTTTCTTTGGTCTTATCATTTTCCCAAAGTGGACAATCCTTGATGAAGTGATCTGTACTACCACATTTATGACAAGTAGCTTTGTTAGAAAACCTTTTAGTTTTACCTTTGAAGTTCCCATTCTTCATGTTCCTATACATCTTTCGAAATTTTCGGACCATGAGTGCTGCTTCCTCTTCTTCTGAGTCAGAATCATCTTCATCATTTACTTTGAGGGCAATGGACTTTGACTTAGAACTTTCACCATACTCAGTATCAAGGTGGAGCTCATGAGTCATAAGTGATCCAGCAAGCTGTTCCAAGTTGAACTTAGTGAAGTATTTTGTTTCTTGTAAAGCAGTGACCTTAGCCATCCATCTATCCTTAGGAAGACTCCTAAGAACTTTTCGAACCTGTTCCTCTGATGAAATAAACTTACCAAGAGAAGCTAACTCATTAATAATGTTAGTAAAACGAGTAAACATTTCTTGTATGCTTTCCTTAGTCTTCATGGAGAACAGTTCATATTGATTCATCAGTAAATCAATTTTAGATCTCTTGACTTCATTAGTTCCTTCATGGGTTACTTCTAGTAAATCATATATTTGCTTTGCGGACTTGCATCCTATGATCCTATTGTGTTCATGGGGTCCAAGTCCACAATGCAACAGTTTAACAACCATTGCATTTACTTCCATTTTTTCGAAATCAGCTTTGTCATATTCAGAGAAGGGTTTAGGAATTACCTCATTTTTGTCATTTGTAGTTGTGATCTCAAAATCACCAACTTCAATGACTCTCCATACCTGGTAGTTTTCGGCCTTGATGAATATCTCCATTTTGTTCTTCCAGTAGGAATAGAACTTCCCATTGAACATAAGAGGCCTTTGCGTAGAGTAACCTTCCTCAAGTTTCTCGGTGGTATTCATTGTTCCTTGGATCTTTTTCTCAATAGGGTTTCCTATCTTTCGTGAGTTCTAGCTCTGATACCAATTGTTATTTCACTAGGAACAATACAAGAGGGGGTGAATTGTATGTGTAGAAATAAACGTAACTTTTTGCGGAATTTTAAACTTAAACAAAGAAACAAGCTAAAGGAACATAAGGGATTTTTACGAGGAAAAACTTCTTGGGCCCAACAAGAAGAAACAACCTCGACCACTAGGGATTTTAAACTCAACTTTTTCACTAATTAGGCCAAACAACTTTGTTACAACCTAATTCTACTCACGGGCCACACCTTGAGTTCCTAAACTCAAGTTCCCGAACAACCTGTTCCCTTAACATTGTTCCTCTCAACTTCACTTGAAGTTTTCTCACTTTAACTCGCTTCACTCAAAGCTTCTCTCTAACATAACTTCACTCAAAGTCCCCTTACCCCAAAAACGTAACCAAAATACAATAGATCAAATAAACTTAGTGGAATTAGAGTAAGAAGGCAAAGAACAAATGGCTTTTATGAGAGAATAAAGGCACTGACATTTTACTTAGTTAAACTCACTAATTCACTTGGTCAGACACAAATTGGAACTTAATTAGACATTAGTATTTATAGTGGTAATAACTTAGAACGTGAGATTAAAACATGTGTTAGTGATAAAACCATTATCCCATGATGTTCCTTACCCGGAGGAACACGTTCCTCATTCAACCCATGATCTCCATGATCACTGTTAAACGTGGGAGATAATTGTGTTACTGCTCCCTTAATTTTAGCAACCACTTAAAGCATTAATTCGAAAATCTGATTTAATTTAAAAAGCATTTTAATTATTAAAACCAAAATAAAATCCTTTTACCAAAAATATTATCTTTAAAATATATTCCATAAAAACCGAAAAGGATATTTATTATCTTTATAAAAATAAAATCTTTTCCTTAAAAAGATTTTCCATAAAATCAGATCATTCCTTAAATAAAATGGTTACCTAGAATCTAGGCATAAATTACTCAACAGACATAATTAAACCGTTGTAATGTTTCATCCTAGGTCTAGTTCCTTTTAATAGTTAGTTCCTTTAACTTATTAGTTAAGCGTTAGTTCGTCTGTTCCTTACAAAGGAACAAACGCTCATTCTCATTCTAAATTGCCATAGCTCCTTACCATTCTTACTCGTTCCTTTACAATGGAACTAGAAATTAAAAGTCTCGCTTTAGTCTTCGTGCTCCAATGCTGCTCCAGTACCAAATCTTGAAACATCTTCACTTAGTCTTCAAAATCCCAACTTGATTTATTCCTTGACTTAGTATTCTCTTTGTTCCTTTCATTGATACCTTGAAATTCATTCACTTAAACAACTTGTTAGTCCGATACTTAGTTTGCATCTTTGTTCCTTTGTCATCATCAAAATTAGGGTTCAACAAGATGGATAACTACAGTTGATTCCGAACTCAATTGTAGCTACAAATTTGAAATAAGAAAAGAAATGAAAGTATAGTAACTATAGTTAGGCTGCGAATCTCGATCAAAGATTAAGCGTTAAAAAAAAGGGAAGAATAAATGATAGATCAGAGGGAAGAGAAAGATGAATGCTGATGAACAAACAATCAGATAAGATTGAAACTAAACTAAAACCAATCTAAATTCAGAGCAAATAAAGCAATAATTAAGTGGCTACAATGCATCCGTGTCTAAGTATTTACAAGCCAGAAAAGGTGTAACTGCCAAAGTGTCTGAATTAAGGATAACAGAAACTCCTAAAGCCATGTGTCTACCTCAAATTCAATTCACAACCTAAAGGACTTATGTGAATGGTGGGCTATCCTAAAGCTATATGCCTACCTCAAATTCAATTCACAACCTCACATTCAATATAAAACAAAGTAAGAAGATTGGATTGGACTTTGATCATACCTTTCTCTCACAGCTCTTAAATTGGAGTCCTCTAGACTCTGAGCTTCTCTGGATAATGAGCTTCACATGAACTAATTATTCCTGCATAAAAATGAGAAATGACTGGATGTGGGACAGTGAAATGTTCAAAAACACACGAAAAAAGACCATATGTATGTGGGAAAAAAGATGAAAAAACTAGGGAGATCAAGAGAGAGCATAGACACAATATCCTTCTGACCCTCATAAATCCCATTAATCTATGTATCATTAATCCTTAGAGTATATGGAAAAGATGGAAGACTCACTTTTCTTTTTAGCAAGGATCGACCAGACTTCATGCAGCCTACATATACTCTAGGCTTCAAGTAGTGTCTGGATAGTTCTCCCTAGAGTTGATGCAGTGACAAAATTCAGTAACTATCAGCCGAATATTAGGAAAGAATATAGATACAGTGATATTTTGTAGTAAAAACTTCATTACTACTAAAAATCGAGCAAACTTAAATTATCTTGCCTTACTTGCAAAATAAGAATTTATGAATGAGATACTCCTTTACGCTAAGAGGATTACTAAAGTTCCATTACCTCCTCAAATAATTTAAAATTATTTCTATAAATTATGAAAGGGAGACCATGAAGCAATCAAAAACCAGCAGTCACATCATTCACACATGTATAATGTTTATCATCACAATCCATCTAAAATATTGTTTGTCGCTAGTTGATATACTCTTCTTATGTTCGTCTTCTAAATCCTGTAATATTTCAACATCGAAATCTTTTGAGTCACATAATATTTAGATGCTAATTTTTGCATAACTAACCTACTTAATCAGGTATGAGTGAGATAGCCACTTGAACACCACTCTTTCATAATACATCAAAGATGTTAGACTTCTCAGTCATTTTATACACATGTTACTTAAGTTTTTTGTCGAATTCTTGGATAAGAAGGAGTGATTAACTATCTGTACATTCTTGGATTTCAATTCTTAAAAAAACTACCAATTTTATGAATATCATCAATTGTCTAAACCACTATGAGGGTAAGACACATAGAAATTCTAATTGCCAATTTGCCACTAAAACTTCATAATTTGTGTTCCTTCACATCATGCTAGATGATTAACCTCATATTAGGGAGCTTCCTACATGATTGGACAAGAACAACGGGATAACTATTAGTACTGATAAGAGTCATACTCATAAAGTCAAGAAAAGGTAAAGTAGAAGTGGATAATCGAGTCAGATATGGACTATAGTCAGCTTTCTTTACATTAATAATACCTGATCTAAGCCCTTGATGTTATGGACATGAACAAATCTATGCACTTGCCTAGTGATTTTAATAGTTTGCTTCCATTTAACAAAATATGACAGCAAGAAAATTTATGTTTCGTATATAAAAAAATCATAGATTTAAGAGATTGATGTAAAGAGTACCTCGCCCTCTGGAAATACCCCAAGGACCTTCGCGATATTTAGTTTCTGCCCAGCTCCTCCTTCAAACTGACAAGTTCACTAGTTAGCATACAGAAAACAAGGGTACATCTAATAATAATGAACATGGTTGAGAAGATCTACAACCAAGGAAACCCTACATCTAACATCAAACCTATCATCAATGTATTGAAAAAAAAAGCACAAACAATTATGAATAAGTAAATAATAAACACTTCAATCTCCAAAAAAATTAATCTTTTTTAAAAAGTTTAAAAAAAATTAATCTCGGGGAAAGGAGGAAACACAGTAGAGGAAACGCAGGCGTACAAGAAAAGATAGTCCAGTAAGCAAAAGGAACAAGCTAAGCAAAGAGAAATAATAGTGATAAAAACATGCAATAGACCAAGAGGAATATTAAGAGAAAATGCAGAAAACCTTGTCTTTTTCCTCTAAAATACAACTTGTGGAATTGTTCATAATTATGAACCTAGTGGGATTTGAACCCACATCGTTTGTGTATTTCACAATGCTCTACCAATTGAGCTAGTAGGCTATAAAATTACCAATATGATAATTATATTATAGTTTACTAAACGTGGTAATTCATAGATTCGATGGACATTATACTATCAAGTAAGTTGAGAAAGTCACTTATATAACCAGGAAGTAAACCATTCAACATATATTATGAACCAAAAGTAAAAGTAGAAAAAAATCAAAGGATAAAATGATAAAGGGGCACTTTAATCTGCTAGTGGTTCCACCTTGAGAGATACTATCTTTGGCGACATTCAAGCACATAAACTAAACCATAGAGCGCAAAACATTCATCATTGACCCAAAAGTTAAATTGAACACAATCAGATTTCTAAATAAGCATAAATCCCCTTCCCCTAATAAAAAAAACATCCATACCCATCAACAATAAAAATAAAATTCGAAACCATTCAAGCAACAAAATGATTGTAGTCAAAGGAATTTAATGTAATAAAACCTGACCTGGGAGACCGATGGCCGAGGGTGCAGTTGAAGAAATGTTGTATCCTATTTTCACTTAGTTTTACCGTATAGATCAAGCTACCAGCTTGAATTCCAGCAAAAAACACAAATGTAAAACCCAATAACAAATATCCAATAATCATACTAATGCTCATATAAAAAGGAAAAAAATACCTAACATTGGTAGAGAAGAAGGTTAAATATGCTCGTGAGATCCATCATAAAAGTAAATCCCAAAAGATGACATATTGACAAGGACGTAGTCAACAAGGAACCTTTCATGGCACTCTATAATCTATTAAAGCCATCCTATCAGCTATTGATATGTTCATGTAGTGGGAACAAATTAAATAAAAATGAAGGAGAATTCAAAGACTCCATTTGATACAAATGGTATCTATAGTAAAATTATCATAAGGAATCAAGAAACAACAAGAAACAGAGCCAAATATAATTAGCTCAAAGTCTACAATAACATTCATTCCTGCTGTTTAAGTTGCTTCCTTAATTTCACCTAGTTTGAAATAAATGCACAGCTCCGCATAAAGCTATCAACCATTTAAGCCAAATTCAATTTTCCTTAATATAGCACAATCGATAAGGACAATACATCAATCATACATGACAAAAATATCTGTGCAACAACAGTTCATGAAAAAAACCGGATGAATTGAGATAATAAATTAAATGTAAAAGAAATGTATCGTTTATTCAGCTACATATGAACCAAGTCTAGTATTAAAAACTGCCACCTTATTAAGGTCTCAAGAAATAAAGGTAAAACAATAAGAAGATCTACCATCAAGTGAATCACATCAAGAGCATCCTATTGTCATACAACTCGATAGAAGTATAGTCGGGTGACCTGTGGGTGACCCATGCACTGGTTATCATCATTTGCTAACATAAGAAGCCAATTATGAAATCAGAAATTCAAGATTTTTTAAACCAACGAAAAAGAAACTAAATCAATCGTCCACCCGATCACAAAGGATCGAAAGACACAATAATTATGTGTTCAATTTAACTCATCATATGAACAAATATCGAACTTCCTAACACCACAAACATTAAAGAAGAAGTTAAAAAGGATAAATTATGTAAACAGGAGGCAACATATCTACAATGACATAACAAAGGCTCTAGAAAGGGCCATGCACATACTGGGTTACCATCTCAAGCACAGTCCAGACATTCTTTGGATTTATAATTTCAAGCGAAACTAAGAAGCCAGCGGTTGGAAATCGGTAGTTGTGGCCAATAGACAAATATTATAATTTATAAGCATCGGGAAATAGCATGACCCCCTCTCTTCCTCTTGCAGCTGCCCTAACACACTGGAAGAACATGGGAGTTGTATACTAACAGCCACCAGAACTACTGGACACAATCAGAAAACAGCAGAGCAATCGAGGCATTCTCCTCCACTACAATCTACATACGAGAACATTCCAAAAGAGAAGGCTTGCCTTGATATAAAGATGAAATAGTTCCTTTCCGAAGATGAAATAAGATGGGGTGAATGATGGAAAAGGAAATACATATCACAACATCTTTATATCTATAATTGGGCATCAAATTGAATTTGCATGATAAGTTGTTGATCCTATAACAATACAGCCACATAAATGTAAAATAATCGAAGGAATAGGACAGAAAAATATCATAGGTTGCTAAAATCATATTTTAATAGAACAATTACTCAGCCTAACAATCTTTTAGTACTAAATGATACGGAACCACCGCAAATTTAATTTCATAAATAAATTAAGCTAAAAAGAACTGAAAATTTGATAGAGATTAGAAGATCTAAAAATACGAAACATCTCTAATCTGAAATTTAAAGCTTCTACCATTTGTAAACTTCTTAGGGCTTACATTTTGCAAATCACCAAAGAAATAACACTTGCATGACGCACTTAGCGGATACAAATCATCTGATTCCAAAAAATCACATAATAAAATACTTAAAAAGGAACGAATTTCAAAATCACGAAGAAATTTAAACATGAAATTTCAAAGTTGTGTGATAGAAGTTGCAATTGCGAACCTTCGAGGCGTTTGATCTCCTCTGAGAGTCGGAGAATTTCTTGCTTACGACTTTTCGCCTGAAATTGCAGCAAATAATGTCATCAATGTGAAATTCAGATTCAAACGATGAGAGAGAAAGGAGAGAGAGACCTTTTGTTTCCAGTAAATAATAAACACTTTAATTTCCAAAAAAAAAAAAAAAATTTAAATTTTTAAAAAAACATCAATGGGAAATTTATGAAAAACAAACCCTAGATATCGATCAAAGAAAAAGAAAGGAAATTTACCAAACAAACGCATATGATTAATGATTTTCCAAGGTTCCCCCATACCTTTTGATGTTTTTAGAGGGAGAAAACACCATGGTAATTGCGTAAAAATCCAAAGGGAGATGAAGAAATATGGTCTGGACTCGTCTCCAATTTCCATGTCTGTCCTCACCACTTTACCTGATTTAGACAACAATTCACTTAAAATGCAGAAGAAACCAAAGGACAACACACAACACACAACAATTGATACCTTACCTGCCCCTCAAAAAAAAAATTGATACCTTACCTTTCCCAGAACGGTAATTGCCCGCCCCTCACCCTTAATGTCGTGCCTGTGATGCCGTCTTTACCTCTTTTCTCATTTCTTTTCAATTTGCTCTCTCCTCAGGCGTTGATTCATCCTTCGATTATGTGTGCTCTGCCATAGCCAAAACCCTAATTTTTCTAGATCTGGAGGAAAAGATGAGGGAGAAGAGAGAGAGAGAGAGAGAGAGAGAGAGAGAGAGAGAGAGAGAGATATGTACCAGTACAGACTACAGCCAAAGGAGAAGGGAGAAGAAATAAAGCGTGCGGTTCAGATGTAGTTGTGATGGAAGGCTCAGATTTGCTCATGGCTATAAACAGTAAACTTCATGCTTTTGTGATTCATTTCACTATTGCATTGAACAGTAGGTGAACTTCCTACTTTTAAAAGGTTAAGGATTAGAGAGTCCCAAGGCCCTTCAAATTCACTAAGTGAGGAAGACGAGGGAATGGTTCCAGGTCCTTGGGAGGTCTCTGTAGCCCATAGGCCTTGTAGTACCAGTTACCTTGACCGACTTCTCTCAGATGGGGTTGTCACAGTATCCGGAGAGGCTGAAGATGAAGCCCCTACTACCTCAGGTCAGGAGTACCCTCCTTTAGATCCCGATGGTGGCCCTCATACTTATTACCCCGAGCCCACCTTCATGAAATATATGAAGAGGAACGCCAAGTATGTGGGGACCAAATTTTGGATTCGAGACCCTTACTTCGTAGTCCGGGCTAAGCATACCGAGTCGGTATTGACTCCTCCAGTGGGATATGTGTCGGTATATCATCAGAGTATGCAGATGGGCCTTAGGTTCCCTTTACACTCCTTCATCAGGGACCTTCTGAATGCCTACCAATTGACACTCACAAATCTTCTTCCCAACAGTTGGTTGACCATAAATGGTTTCATATCTGTTTGTGACCTTCTCGGTGTCACCCCGAGTGTGCGCTTGTGGCGCAACATTTTTACGTTGATGTTAGGCCCCGCCGATCTTCATGGCCCTGGGTGGTTCCGCTTTCAGTGTAGAGCGAGTTATAAGGTTATCCGTGACGCCCCGTCAAATCAGAAAGGGTTTAGACGGATGTTCTGTCATGTCTA
Organism: Beta corolliflora; assembly: GCA_947648045.1. NCBI lineage: Eukaryota > Viridiplantae > Streptophyta > Magnoliopsida > Caryophyllales > Amaranthaceae > Beta > Beta corolliflora. The sequence continues at coordinate 236,279 of CANSZD010001046.1, read as the reverse complement.
CACAAGTGGTGAATGGGGATCCCTATCCTTCCCCCCGAGGAGGGGCCTCGCTTTAGGCTCAACCAAACTGTCCCCGAGATGTCTCGGGAGGAGGCGGTTGTGGGAATCTATCTTTCCACAACCCCGAGGACATTAACTCGTGCCCTTACCTATGTGCCCAAGAACTGGCTACCCATTCGCTATGAGAAGCGGAACGAGACGTTCTTGGCGGCCGCCGGCTTGAGCTCCAGCTGTGACAAGGGTAATTTCCTTTTATCGAGTGTATAACTTCGCTCTTATGCTAAAGTTTTGACATTTTTTTTATTTCAGCTGTTGCCCGACATCGGCTGGATCCTGCGATGGCCGAGAGACACGTCGACAGCGCTGCACCGGATGAGGAGACCATGTCTATCCCTCCACCTCCGAAGGTAAGTTAAATCTGTTGTTTGCTTTACTTGGTATCCCGACTTGTACTGACTTTTTTATTTCCAGGACACTGACTCCAAGAGGGCCAAGAAGCCTCATGTTCATTCCCGCAAGTTGAAGGGGGACACTGAGAAGGCCCAGGCTTTGGAGAAGGCAGCGTCCAAGGCCTCTGAGAAGGCCTCCTCGTCCGTTTCTACGGGTAGCAAGAGGAAGCCCGAGGGCCAGCCTGAGGGTCACGTAGAGGTTTTTGATGAACCTCTCCCCAAGCGATCCCGAGCTGATCAAGCGGAGTCCAGCGTCCCTTTTACAGCCATCACCAGGCCACAGAAGCTGGCCCGAGTCAGGAATGTTGTCAAGGCCGTCTATACGGATGCTGACGATGAGGCGTTGCTGGCCCTTGGGCATGGGAAGGTCAATGCCTTCTATGAATCCTGGCTCGAGGTACGTTATATCCCGAGTAAGTGTTGGCCTTTGTTTTTATTGCCAACTTTTAACTTTTTATCTTTGTGCAGACTACCATTCGTATGACCTCGGTGATCAATCGTCGGGCTCAGTTCGAGGAGGGCGTTGTGGCCTTGACCAAGGAGGTGGCCGAGCTGAAAAGGCAGGTCTCGGACCAAGAGGCCGAGATTACAAAGCTCAACGCCGAGCTTGAGGGTCAGAAGACCACGTTTGAGGAAGCCCAGAAGGCCATTAATGATATGGACGTGCTAAAGGAAGCTAAGAAGCAGGCCCAGGCTACCCTCGAGGCCACTATTATAGAGCGCAACGCCGCTCTTAAGAGCGTAGAGGATGTCAAGCTGCAGCTGGTGGAGGCGCAGAAGAAAGCCAAGGCCTCCAAGCATAACCTGAAGAAAGCCAAGGCTAAGCTGGAGAAGGTGCGGGAAGAGTTCCTGAAGGAGTGGCAGAGGTCCCCCGAGGGGTTGGCCTTTCTGGGGAAGATGGCCTCCAACTCTTATCGTCTCGCAGTTCGGGAGACGAAAGAGCGCCTCAAAGGGATCCTTGCTGGTCCCGACTCTGCTTTGAACTGGGATGATGTCGAAGCTGAGTTCGATCGTCGCATTGCTGAGGATCAGAAGAAAGATGCGGCCAAAGCCAAAGCCTCCTCTGCTGCCCAGATTACTGACGCTACATCCCAGTCGGCCATTGTCAATGCGGAGGTGCCTCTTCTTCAGGCCTCTGCAACTGTTGAGGGCGACCCAAGCTCTGTTGATCCTACCTCTGAGGAGCCCCATCCTGAGGGACTCGCCTCTGCTCAGGTTTCGGAGGACGATGGTGAGGACAGCACTGATAGCTCTGCTGACAATGGCCTAGCTGCTTGATCTCTTCTGTACTTAAATTTCTTCGACTCTTAGGGAGTTATGTTCCCGGGGTCTTTAGGTTGTATCTCATCATCTTAACTTAATGAAATGTTATGTTTTGCAATTTTCCCGAGTACAGTTTTTATATTTGCAACTGCCCCGAGTATAATTTCCCGAGTACAATGTGTTATTTTGTTAGATGCAACTGCTATAACTAAGCTTTGTTTCGTAAATCGTTAGATTTTCATTCATAATTCCCGATATAGGGTACAACTGACTGCCCCAAGTTGTGGCTAACAAAAGAAATTATTGGCTCAGGTGTGGCCAAGTTTACAAAAGATTCCTCACAACTCTAATAGGGTATAACTGACTGTCCCGAGTTGTGGTTACTGGAATAAACTATTGGCTCAAGTGTATCCAAGTTTACAAAAAGTAATGGCTCATGTGTGGCCAAGTACAAATAGTGGCTCATGTGGCCAAGTTACATCCTAGTTCTTCAAATGTAGTATTTCTTCAAGTTATATACATTCCAAGGTCGAGCCAGAGGTATTCCTTCAGGAGACTCCAGTCGGTATGTTCCCGGCTTGATCACCTGAGTGACCTTGTAAGGTCCGTCCCATTTGGGACCGAGCTTCCCTTTCAGATGTGTCAAGCCTGTGGCTTCGACCTTTCTGACCACCCAGTCACCAACATGAATGGGCCTGGCTTTCACCCTGAGGTTGAATTGTCGGGAGACGCGTTGTTTGTTGCGTATGGCCTTGAGTAGGGAATTGCCCCGGGATTCGGGGAGTAAGTCGAGATCAACTTTCTTCTCTTCTTCATTCTTTTCATACTCATAGAAGGTCATTCTCGGGGAGGGTATCCCGACTTCAACCGGGAGGACGGCCTCACTTCCGTAGACTACGTTGAAAGGCGAGTGGCCCGTTTCTTCCTTCACAGTGACCCTCGCTGACCATTAGACTCCCGGGAGGTCGTCAATCCATGATCCCTTGGCTCCCTCCAGTGACTTCTTGATCCCGTTGAGCACAACTTTGTTGGCGGCTCGGCTTGGCCGTTTGTCTGAAGTCGGGAGACTGCTGAGAACCTTGTCTGAATCCCGAACCTGGAACAGTAATCCCGGGTTGGCCCGCTGTTGAATTGTCTCCCATTATCCGAGATGAGGGTCCTTGGAACACCGAAGCGAGTGATGAGGTTCTTCCATATGAAGTTCTGAACTTGTTTGTCAGTAATGGAGGCTAGTGGTTCTGCTTCTACCCATTTAGTGAAGTAGTCAATGGCCACTAACAGGAACCTTCTCTTCCCCAAGGCAGCGGGAAAGGATCCTATCAAATCCATCCCCCCATTTGTCGAATGGTAACACCGCTTGTATGGTTGTCAGGGGGTTAGTCGGGGCCCGAGAGATGTCTCCATGGAGTTGGCAGTTGGGACATTTCTTGACCAGCTCCATGGCATCATGTTTCAGAGTAGGCCAGTAGTACCCGGCTCTCAAAGCTTTCCCAGCAATAGTCCTGGTCCCTTGATGGCTGCTGCAGGCTCCCTCGTGTATTTCCCGAAGGATGTAGTTGCCTTCGAAGGGTGTAACACACTTCATCAATGGGTGAGTGTAGGACTTTTTGTATAGGTTCCCTTCATGCCAGACGAACCAGCCCGACTTCTTCTTTAAGGCCTCCGCCTCTTTCTCTCCCGAGGGCAGTGTGCCATCTATGAGGAAGCATATGATTTCCTCCATCCATGTATCGGTTATGTTCAAGGTGTGAACCTGGAGTGAGTTAATGCTTGGCTGTTCCAGAACTTCCCAAATGAGGGGTCAACCCCTCTGCTGAACTTGCCATACGGGCTAAGGCATCTACTTGCTGGTTTTCTGATCTCGGGAAATAGTGTATCTTGAATGAGGACAACTTCTTGATGAGTTCTCGGGCCTTGTTGAGGTACATCCTCATGTTGTCTTCCTTGGCCTCGTACTCCCCCGAGACCTGCCCTACAATAAGTTGTGAGTCAGATTTGGCCTTTACTGCCTGGGCTCCCGAGTTGACGCAGATTTGGAGGCCTAGAATTAAAGCTTCATACTCAGCCTCATTATTTGAGGCCAGAAAGTCGAACTTCACATCGTACTCCATTTTATCCCCGACTGAGGGAATGATTACTAGCCCGGCGCCACTGCCTACTTTGGTGGCTGAACCATCCACTTGTAACTCCCACGACTCTCTTTCCTCTATTTCGATGGGTCGGGAGCTGCATTCGCTGATGAAATCTGCTAAGGTCTGGGCCTTGATTGCTCTCCGAGGCTCATATTCCAGCCCGAAGTCTGTCAACTGATCTGCCCACTCGGTCATCCGAGTCGAATGATTTCTGCTTTCGATCACTAACCTGATAGGTTGTCCGGTTAGGACCTTAATGGGGTGCGCTTGGAAATATGGCTTCAACTTCCTACTTGCCCTCACCAGCGTAAAAACTATCTTCTCGATTTGGCTGTATCTTACTTCGGCTCCTCTATAGGCATGGCTGATGAAATACACGGGGTGCTGAGCTCCTTCTCTTTCCGCTACAAGCACAGCACTGAGGGCATATTCTGTACCGACAGATAGATGTAGAGTGTCTCTCCCGGCAAGGGTGATATGAGCTTGGGCAATGTTGCCAAGTGCTGTTTCAGCTGCTGGAAGGCTTGCTCAGCCTCGCCATCCCACTCAAACTCTTTCCTTTTGAGTGCTCTGAAAAAGAGTAGGCTCTTGTCGACCGAGCGGGATAGAAAGCGGCCAAGCGCTGCTAAACATCCTGTTAGCCTTTGTACTTCCCTCACATTCTGGGGTGAAGACATATTCAACACTGCGTTGATTTTATCGGGGTTAGCCTCAATTCCTCTTTCATCCACCAGGAACCCGAGGCACTTCCCCCCTTTTACTCCGAACACGCATTTCTTCGAATTCAGCTTCATGCCATGGCGTCGTAGGGTTTTCAGGGTTTTTGCCAAATCTCCGACGTGGTCTGTTGTCTTTTTGCTCTTGACGATCATGTCGTCCACGTATACCTCAATGTTCCTCCCGAGTTGCTCCTCAAAGACCTTGTTAATTATTCGTTGATAAGTAGCCCCTGCGTTCTTTCACCCGAAGGGCATCATCTTGTAGCAATACACGCCTTGTGTATTATGTCCTTTTCCGCCATCGGGATCTGGTGATATCCCGCGTTGGCATCCATAAAGCTGAGTAACTCGTGACCGGCAGTCGAATCCACCAGCCTGTCAATTTTTGGGAGGGGATGATTATCCTTTGGACATGCTTTGTTCAGATCGGTGAAGTCGACGCACATGCGCCAAGCTCCACTAGCCTTCTTCACCAAGACCACATTGGCCAGCCACTCTATGTACTGGCACTCTTCAATAATGACCGCCTCTAGCAGCTTCTTAACCTCTGCTGCTGCGTTCCTCTCGGGCCCTTGATGCCTGAGTTTCTGCTTGATGGGGCGAAAACCTTCCTTAATATTCAGCTTGTGGGATGCGAAGTTGGGGTCTAGCCCCTGCATGTCGGAGGCGGAGTAAGCAAATACGTCCTTGTATTCCCGCAAGGTGTTGCTGGAGTTTTTCTCTGATCTCGGGGCTGAGACTCGTGCCAATCCTCAACACATGCCCGAGATCTTCATCTATCATTATCTCTTCATCCTCTTCGACCGGCTGGGGTCGTTCATATAACTTTGGATTTTCTGAAAGGTAGACCCCGAGGCCAGTGGGGGTGTCCATGGGATCTTCCCTCTTCCTCTTTTTCGGGCGTTCTTCATCCGACGAACTGGTTATGAAACTGTTGGTATAACACTCCCGAGCTGTCTGCTGATCTCCGTAGATCTTCCCGACTTGGCCTTCATCTGTTTCGTACTGCAGGAGTAGTTGGTATACCGAGATGGCTGCTTTTATCTTATTCATGGTGGGTCTACCCATGATGGCGTTATAAGGCAGCGGGGTATCGACTACTAGGAAGTCGACTGGTAGGCTTCTACCCTTTCCTTTTTCTCCGAGCCTTACTGCCAATTTTACAAACCCGATGGGGTATACAGATCCTCCCCCGAAGCCTATCAGCGGCTGACTGGTCGAGGTTACATCCTTCTCGGTATGATTAAGCTTGCGCAAACAGTTCAAGGTGATGATATATACTGAAGAGCCACTATCGACCAGAATCCTCTTAACCCGGGAGTTAGCAATTTTCATCTCTATGACAAGGGGGTCGTCATGGGGTGTGTGAATGTGCCGATCAGTCTCCCCAAACGTCATGATGGGACATCCCGCCTTCATCGGCTCAACTTCTAGTACATGCTGCTTCATTGCTTGGAGGTGGGCTTTGCGGGCTCGGCCTGTTAGGCCCCCCGAGGCATGGCCTCCCGCTATTACTCCGACATACCCGTCGGTGTTATCACTATCGTTTTTAGTTTCCTTATCCTTCCCCTTCTCTTCTCGGGAATGCTTGATGTATCTGTTCAACTTCCCTTGATCAGCTAGATGATCCAAGGCCTTCTTCAACTCCGGACAGTCCTTTGTGGTATGCCCGCACTCTCGGTGGTACTCGCACCACAATCGATGATCTCTCCTTTCTTTGGAAGTCCTGATGGGGGGAGGTATGGGCAATACCGACTTGTGTTTTAAGTCCAAATAGATCTCCCGTCGGTTTTTGTTAAAACGAGGATCGTTTCCATGGTCTGGGGTTCTCGGGAGAAGTTGTTGATTGTTCCTACTGCTCTTGTTGGATTCCCGGTAAGGGATTTCTTCCTTTCTTTTCTTCGACTTCTCAACTACTTGCAGATGTCCGAGGCTTGAATGAACTTATGTGCCCGACTCATGGCCACAGTGAACATAGTGACTTCGTTCTCAGCCAAGGACCATCTGAACTTTCCCGGCCAGAGCCCCGACATTAGAGCGGTGAAAGCTACTCCATCTTGGAGATCGGAGATTTTTAGGGATTCCTCATTGAACCTCTTAATGTAGTCGCCTAGGCTCTCATGTTCTTGCTGCTTGATCGACATCAAATGAATGCTTGTCTTCTTGTGCCGGCGCCCGGCAAAGAAATGCTGGTGAAAAAGTTCTTCCAATACAGAAAAGTTTGTAATTATGCCTGGGGACAATCCCGAGAACCAACTGAGGGCAAGCCCCTTGAGCGTGGTTGGGAAGTATCGGCACCAAGCTGCCTCGTACCCAGTTTGGACACTCATTTGGGCCTTATAGGCCGCCATGTGGTCGTCGGAGTTAGTGTTCCCAGAGTACTGCTCGATTAGTGGGACCTTGACTTTACTGGGATTCGGGACTTCCATGATTTCCCTACTGAAGGGCGTCATGAAGTTGAGCACCCCCCAATTAACCAGGATGGGGTTCTTATGACGGGGAGGCCCCGAGTCCCCTTCCTCCTCGGCTCCTGTCCTCTTGGACCCGAGAGGGGATCCTTCCCTCCTCCTCCCGGGAGTCCGAGACTGAGTCTACCCGTCTTGTCGGGTCTTCTCTTGGTTGGTCCTCCTCTTGTTGTTGAGTAGGTTCCGAGCATCCTGTTCCAGCCTTCGTCGACGATTCTCCTCGATGATCCATCGGGCATCCGAGTTAGGTGTCCAACGTGAGTGTGCCTGTCGGGACCTCTCTCCCCCTACTCGTTGCCCGTCCCGGTTAGGAACGTGAGTGTGGGGATCATCCCATGCCCGAGTCTCTCCCTGGGTCAGTTCTCGGGGTACCCCTTGGTTGAGCTGTGTGATTCCCGCTATGAGCTCCTGCAGGCTGCGTTGCATGTTAGCGTTCAGCTGTTGAGCTATCCTCTCTATGTCAGCCATAGTTATGGGTAGGGGTGTTCATGGGTGGTTAACTGTCCCGAAACAATATTTCGGTTCGGTAACCGAAAGTTTCGGTTCGCTCTTTTTGCGAACCGTAACCGTAACCGTTTAGACCGGTTACCGTCTAGCGGTTAACCGTTCTTTTCGGTACGGTTTTTCGGTTAACCATTAACCGTTACTCAAGTTATAATATTATATTTTACTTAATGTAAATATATATTTTCTAATTTTTTGTGCATATACTTTAATATTATATATATACTCTAATATAAATGTATTATAAAGTGGATAATAAATCCATTGGAAGACATAATAACACTAATAATTTACTCCATTTCTTAATTATAGTGTTTATATTAGTAATAAAGTTTCCAAATAATCACATACTTCCTCTAATTGTTCTTACTTAGTAACAAATATTAGAATTAAGGTAATTGCTGGAAAAAGTTTCAAACTAATTAAATAGAGGAAAAAAAATTCGGTTTTTCGGTTAACCGTTTTCTCAAAAATCATAACCGTAACCGTACCATTTAACCGTTACTTTTACCGGTTCGGTAACCGTACCGTTAAAACTTTTTTTTACCGGTACGTTTACCACCCATTTAGACCGATTTTTCGGTTTTTCGGTACGGTTTTTCGGTTTCGGTTTTTTATGAACGCCCCTAGTTATGGGAGGCAGATCGGGTTGGTATTGCTCCCGGGGAATGGTTTGCTCTTCGTTACGAGGGGTAGATCCCTCGTCATCGATGGCCAGCGATTCGACCAGCACATTGGGTTGCTGGGACTGAATCGGGGTTGGTTGCGGTGGTAGTGAAGCTCGGGTTGTTTTCCTTTGGGGTGCCATGTTGCTCTCGGTACGTGACTTTGAGATGTAGTTTCCCCACAGACGACGCCAAACTGTTTCTGCCTAGAAAGTAGTCAAATGAGTGAAGTGTGGTTAGAGAGGTTAAAATCCCGAGTTGGAGTATAATCCCGAATCTTATCACTTGAAGTCCTGTAAAACAAGTAAAACTAGCCCGGGGGTGTTCTCGGGAAAGTCCATCCGACGCTCAAGTCAGTTGAGATTGAGGTAGAGAGAGAAAGTGAGTAATTGTAGAGTGAGATGCTCTGGTTTGGTTAGGTGAGAATTGAATACCTGCTCATTGATTGGGCTTGCTGCTTTTATAATGTTGGGGATTTCCCATACAAGAAATCCTATTGGGGAACATCCATGCTTTTAGGAAGATTGTCTCCCTTTTATGGTAAAGTTATTCTTTGCCTAAAGAGCTGGTGGGCCCTTGGATGCATGTTGGGCAGATCTTTTAAGTGGGCTGTGTAATATACTATTGGACTAGATCCTGGGTCCAAACAACACTTTATTTGGTTAAAATCACCTAAGAGAAGGTGATTTCCCGGGTAGGACCAAATGAAAGCACGTATAGTGTCCCAAACCTGTTGTCTATCCCCAAGTATGGGTGAACCATAAACACACGTCACGTAGTAAATTATATTACTTTCATCTTTAACATTACATCAAATATAATTTCGCGATACAAGGATGATAGTTAGGGCATGTTCTCCCCAGCTTATTTTCAGTTCGGTTCGGTTAAGTTTAGTTCAGTTCAATTCAGTTCAGTTCAGTTCAATTCCTAAATGATAATCATTACTATTAATAAGTTATAATTTAATTCAGTTCAGTTCAGTTCAATTCAGTTCAGTTCAGTTCAGTACAATTCAGTTCAGTTCAGTTCAGTTGTTTTATGCCGAAGAGAACAGGCCCTTAGTTCTATAGTATACTACTAGACCAACACAAAACTAGACATCCGAAAAGATCTACAGCATCATTACCAACCCAATCCGAGAATCCTAATTTAACTATATAGGATTCTAAATATACTACTCCCTCCGTCCCATAATATAGTGCCTACATTCCTTTTAGGGTGTCCCAAAATATTATTCTTGTTTCTCTCCTTTCCAATTATAAAATGGTATGAATTCCCCAACTTACCCTCATTCAGTATTTTTTTTTCCACTTTTGTCCTCAGTTTGCCTTGAAAAAATGTACCAACTTTTAATGCTTTACAAATAAAAAATTGATAAATCTATACCTTTTCCAATGCAATATCCGAGTTATTTAATTTTTTAAGTCTGTTACTTTCTTTCGCTCTCTCTCTCTCTCTCTCTCTCTTATGCCTCAGTTTCATCTCACACCATCTTCCTGATTTCTCTAGAATCCCTTTCACACTCTCTCCCTCTCTCTCTCTCTCTCTCTCTCTCCTCATCTCTCCATTTGAAACCCTAAAAATTATGCATTGCTTCGTTTTCTGGTTCGATCTTGAGTTTCATGAACAAAAATTAACTACACTTTCAATTTCATCTTCAATTCATTTTTTAGTTTGACCGAGTTATCTCTATTTTTCTCTCTTTGAAAAAATTCAAGATCTATGGTTATATAAGCATGAATCTGTGATGATTTTTCTTAAAATCATTTTAGCAGCAACATCTCTTTCATTTGAAGGCTATGAGTTTCGGTTTCTCTCACTCTTCTGGGGATGATCTTCCATCCTCTACTTACAGTTGTTCGGATTATCCAAACTGTGAGAGGGGTGCTGATTGTGATGGAAACGACACATATAGTCCCCGATTGGAATCTACTAAGTTCTTGACGAATTTTTCAATGAAGAATCGCCAACTGAAACCCTAATTTACAAAGATCTTCGCTCTGTTTCTGGTGGTGGATCTGAGAGCACTAAAAATGGTGCAGATGAGTTAATAAATTTTTTTTGTGATATCTTACCTTCGTTTTTTTTTGGGTTTATGGTGGTGTAATTTTCTAGTGTTGTATATATAGTGAGGGTTAGAAAGTTTTTTCAGATTTTTGGAGGGAAGTTTTTTTTTTAATTAGAGACCAGTAGATTAGTGGCAATCTGTGTGCCACTAATCTTTGTAATGTCATTGGATTAAAAAAACCAAGAACTCATTCTCATTGGTTAGTTTTAATATGTTAGGATTAGGTATTTTACTTTTTTCAATTCAGTAAAGTTCTACGGTTGTGATGAAAGAAGCTACAAATGCTTTGATGTTTTCAATAAAAACCTTACATATCCCTCACTTATCATCCGTGCCAAATAATTTAGGCTGAAAATCAGTCATTAATTGTGTTCCTTATCTTGTTCCCTCCTTAATTCCCGTGAAAAAAAAGGAGTAGGCACTATATTATAGGACGGAGGGAGTACAACGCATTTTGTTTCTGAAATAAAAAGAAAATCTAAAGCTTGACCCCCGAAATCCATAGGAGATAGGGAATAGCCGGGATGTCTGCAGATTTAATCCCCCGACAATTCCAAGCACAAGCTCTCATATGACACTCGGGGGTTGTACAAGGCCAGCCATCACACCTTTTCCCATTTATGTTTCCTCCAAGCTAGGGAAAGATGAGTCACCTTCACTAAATCCAAACTTGAGCTTCTTTTTTTCAAAATAAAATATCTGAATTTTGGACTTTTTCTTTATCGGGATCTATAGCTCACTATCTTCTTCGATTTTCCCCACAGTGATTTCCCTTTCTTCAGCAACCCTCTTTTTCTTGTCATCCAGAGTATGAGTACTTCCCCAAAAGTTTGAGGCCCAACACGCACTTCTTGTTCTCCTTTTCCTCAATTCCTTCTCACGGGATTCCCTTTCTTTTCTGATTTTCAGCTTCGATTTTTTGGGCTTAAGTTTTGTGAGACCAGGTTTAATAGGGGACATATTGTAAGAATCCGTGGAGTTTTTTTGTTGGGCAATCAGTGTCCATTTTATCCAAGTCCAAAGACCCTAGATCCGACTCAGTCGAATATTTTTTTCATCAGCAAGTCCAACTTGGCTTTTCATTACTTGTTTTGGGTTTGGTGGATTGATAGAGAAAGGGTGGTTAATTTTTGGAGCTAATGATTGGGCCCACATTTTCCACTTATTTCTCTGCAACAGGTTTGACAAAAGGGAGTTTATTGGGCTTGTGATTTTTTGGTTACTTTTTGCATTTTAATTTTACAGATAATGGACGGGGGGTTGGAAATGTGAAGGAGTCTGAAGATTCTTCCGTAGTATCATCAGTTGATACACGTGGACTTAGGCTTTCACTTACTGGTGAAATTGGGTTAGGATTGACAAATTGAGGAGGGCTTGGAACATGGCTAATTTATCGTTGGTGGTTTGGGATGAACGGGTGACTCATTGGGTCAGTAGGAAAGGTTATTCTATCATTGGCATCAATTGTGATCCACATGGCTTTGTTTGCAAAGCCATAATCCTCCACATCATCAAATAGTAGAGCCATTTTTTAGGAATATTAACTGAAGATGGAGAGGGACTAGACAAGGATAGTAAGGGGAGGAGTAGTTCAACTCAAGGTGAGTCAACCTACTATAAATATAACCTAAAAAAGGGGGGTGGGGAGGGGTGAATCAATATTTTTTGGTTGAAAATAGTAATGACTGGGAGGGGATGTAACTGGCAAGCTAGGCACATAAGAGGCATAATTTTCAAATTTTGCAGATTAACTGAAGTTGTTAATTAATGGAACTAGGTGATGAACACCTAGCGTCTCCGTGTACCCAAACATTGACTGAGTAATAGTGGCTTTTGGACAACTAGATGGGGAAGAATATTGAGCTAAGTATAACTGCAGTGGGGAGATAATACCTTGGCCAATAAATAAGGCAGTTGAAACTTTTGATTTTGGGTTCCAAAGTTTACACTCTTGGAACTCGGAATTGTAGACTGCTACAACTAGCCCAATTTGTAAAGACTTTTCCATCTCCTTTGTTCCTTGATGCATTAAATTATTTGTTGACCAACTAGCTCCAATAACTTCTCCAGTGAACGCATCTACTTTCCTTATTTTCCCCGTCCAACATCTATACCTGACCCTTCAAAATTCAGAGATGGCCTTTTTCTTGGTAATATACTAGGAACGTAGAGTGGTTCCTTGAAATTAATCTTCAACGGCCCAATTGACTTTTGATGGTGATGGGCTTTCCTTTTCCGTCCATTATTGTCCGATTTTGTTGATGTACCTTTTCCGTGTTTGTTTCTTCCTGGCATAATTGATGACAACCAACCTGGATGTGAAACTTGTCTTCTTACCCATAGTAGTTGTTGTCTACTTGAGGATTCATCCTCACTTGGAAGAATATGAAGTTTGCCTCTTTCTTTTTGTGAACATGCACCATAATGACGAACTTTTCGTGGAGGGGGTGAACTTGAATGGGATGATTGATATGATGAATCCGAGAAGCTTGATGAAAAAGAGATCTCATCCGAAAGATACTCAAGAAGATCAAATCTTGATGTTCTTAGTATCTCAATTCTACGTAATCCTATGATTTTGTTTGTGAAACATGCTGTTAAAGGGTGTTGAATCATAAGATTTTCATGGATTATACACGCTTCTCTCATCCTCCTACCAAAGTGGTGTTGAGCCTCATCCAATGATAATTTGCACTTGTTAACTTTGTGGCCTATTGTACCATACTGTTTGCAAAACGTAAATATATCTTCATATCTAAAGTCCACCCACTGATACTGCCCTTGTTGATATTCATAGAAGTACCTTAGGAATTAGGGGTTTATCAAGAGCTATATCAACTTTTGCTCTCAAAAACTCCTTTAGTCCCTCTAAAAAAGAGGCATTATCAAAAGTAATAACGCTCCCTAATTTCCCCAATGCTCTTCTTGCTACATAAGGGTAATTCAAAGTTAGGGGAATACCTTCAATTCTAATCCATAGGGGGGCCGATGAGAATTCAAAACTTCGGATTGAGGCACTTGGGAGCCGACATTTGAGTATTAAAAGAGCTCCCTGAAAACATGCAACTCCTCTTTGCTAGAAGATTATCTCTATCTTCCATGCTTGTACAATAGAAAAAAATATTTTTCCTACTTTCTCCACTTTTATTTCCTAGTTGAGAAATCCAGCAAGATGAAACCCACGCTTGGATTTGATCAGCCGAGAAAAATCTGATATCTTTAAACTGGCCAAGAACCGCCATCGGAAAAACTACGTCCGACAACAAGATATCGCCAAATTATGATGGTATTTTTGGACCCATTTTTTAAAGGCCCACTAAATGCATCATCAAAATTTAGGAAAGGATATTCATGATAAAAGTTTTATAGGATGAGATCAATTCAGAGGAAAAGAAATTGGGGGAAAAGGAAGATGGTGATCCTCCACAATTTTATGAATTTTATAAATATATTTAAAGTATATTTATAAATATTTTAGTATTTAAATTATTAAGTTATTAAAGTGTTGACTATTTTTTTAAAGTTAAAGCGAAATCAGTATTTGTAGTATGTAGTGGAGCCCGTTTCTTTAAAATTTCCTTAATTCAAACCAAAAATTTCCCCCAATTTGGGTTCATAAACTCCCGCAAGCAAAGTTCAAAATCTGAGAGAAATAATTTTTCTCTCTTTGAATTTCCCCAGATAAGTTCATCAACTTGTAGAGTAAAGATTTCGCTCTATTTTGTTGATTGTATTAAAGATTTATTTTTTCTTCGCTTCAAGTTTAAAGTGGGTTTCCTGGCTAGGGTTTTAATTAAGGGTTTTGGTTTTCATTTCGGTGGATGCCTGGATTTGGATCTCATCTGCTTTCGTCGGTGAGATTATTGCTTCTTCGTGTGTTCGTGTTTCTTTGCTGCTCATCAATGGTGTTTTAGTGGGTGCTGGTGTGCTATTGTGTGTATAAGAAAGTGGTGCTTTTTTCTCAAAAAATTTCGGGGTCACAGTGAGTGGGAAGTCACTGTTTTGTGACTTCCTTGTATTTTCATAACTCAAACTTCCCTATTTTGGGGTCAAAGTGAATGGGAAGTTACAGTATCTTGTCTCCATTGCTATTTTAAAATGCAAGCTTGCGTTATATGCTAAGGTATGGCCTTTTTTAGTCCTGTTGTTCTTTCGTACAAGTGATTATTTGTATCATGTTATAATTATGTTATTCAATAAAATTAGAAGCTTGTTCAAGAATTTTCAATTGTTAAAAAAAAATATGCAGGATTTTTTCCACTATAGGAACCATTGTTCAGGCAAAGTTTCAGTTCAAGTTCTCCTTAATTGTTTGAGGAGTTTAGTAGCACAAGTTATGACAATTTTCCACTATCCCCAGGGTATATACACTATATTTATCAGTGAACTTTCTTGCCACTTTCTATCTACAGCAAATCTCCTTAATATTTGCAGTTTTCGTAGCTTCGAATTTATCATTTTGGAAGGGTATACTAGTGGAATTTGGGTCCTGTGGAAGCAAAGGTTTGCTGACCCATTTTCTTTGATAGCCTTTCATCTAGTTATGAGTCTGATAACTTGTAAGGCTTTAGTGTGTGACAACATAGAATTCTTTATTAGTGATGATTTCTTTATGTCTATTAAAGAAATTTTCATGCTCAAATTTAGGCTTATTATAGTGTTGCTCATTGAAGATGTTATGGTGGCTATTGTTGTATTTTGTTACTTAGACTTCTATTTTGAAAACATTAAGGATTCAACTACTTGGAAAGACTCGCAATTTTAGTCGCTTCGGTATTTAAGATTTCCAAAGTAATTAAAAAGGTATGTTTGGCTCCGTAAGTGAGAGATTGTATCCAATTAGGATTCCGTTCTTGCAAGGGATTTTGTTAGCTGCTATTATACCGTGGTGCTTCAAAGCTTACGCTGTAGACAACGGGTTTTCAAAACCCAATCTTAGATGCTATAATGATCAACTTCATCAGGAATTCGTGTTCAATGCTGTAAGTAAGGTGCTATTCCTATTGTCAGAAGAGTTATTAATAGTATATTTCATTTTAGATGTTGGTGAGATTATAATCTCTATTCCTTTTATTCTGATTTCTTATCTTATGTGCTTAAGTATGAAATTTTCTATATCTAATGTTTCATTTATAAATTTGGAAGCTATAAAGGAATCTCGATTTCTTCAACATGATACTATGATTGAATGCTCTTGGTTAATTACAGTTTTTGTGAGTTCGTTTCTTTGGAAGTGGTTATGTTTATGGTGTATATCTACAATTATATTAGCTCTGAATTATAGTCATGCTAAGTCGGCAATTTATGAGTTTGGAATGGTTATCCGAGTTTTGCCCAACTTAACATAATTCAAGCTAGACTACGAAGTTATTGGATTGAAATTTGTTGGTTGTTTTGCAAGGTTTTTCTTTTTAATAAAAACTCCGATTTAGGCTATAGAAGCTATTGGATTGGAGATTTTTTCAATCCATCATTTTCTTATTTTTGCCATTTTATGGCTCTATTGTGCCTTCAAAGAGCTTCCCCGAGATAACCTATATCATTCGGTTGAGGACGTTGAATTTTCCGAGTTGCATCTTCTTAAGAAAGTATCTTCTACGAAAAACTCCTATTATGTGTCTCTGTATAAATATAAAGGATGACAGAGTCCCTCAAGTTTGGGTCTAGCGAGGGACGTCCATATGTCTATGAGTTATTATGAATATCAGCTTTTGGAATATGAGAGGGTGTAGAAGGCAACTTGATATGGAGGAGGTCAAAGACTTTTGTAATCATAATAATATTCATATAATGATGTTGTGTGAAACTAAGATACAATCCCCTCCCTTTGAGGGGAGTATTAGGCATTGTGGGTTTCATCATTTTGATTTCCTCCCAACTTTTGGAATGGCTGGTGGGATTTGGCTGATGTGGAAAGACAATGCTAGTAATCCTTATAATTTGTCAGTTATCCATAAGTCTAATAGATTTATGGCATGTAATATAAGTATTTTATCTATAAATTGTAGTTTTGTTGCTATTTTTCTCTATGCTCCTCCTAGTCATGCCCTAAAGCAGATTTTTTGGGAAGATTTGATTTCTTATCTTAGGTCGCTAAATAGCCCATTTATTATTTTGGGAGACTTTAATGAAATTAGTTCTCATTTTGATAAGTTGGGTGGATCGGAATTTTGATTTTCTCGTTTAGCTTATATGAATCTGTTATTTGATTCAGTTGAGTATAGAATTGCCTTTTGAAGGTAATTCTTATACTTGGCGGAAAAAAGCCCATGACCCTAATAACATCCTTGAACGTTTAGATAAAGGAATTGTTAGTCTTGATTGGTTGAGTCTATTCCCAAATTCTAAAGTTTATCACCATAATTTCACTTCGTCCGACCATTGTCAAGTTTCAATTTCTTTAAATTTGAGTAAGTGTAGGAAAGTTCCTCCTTTTAGATTTAACAAGTTATGGACAACCCAAAAAGATTTTGATTGCTTGATAAAAAAACTTGGAGTACTCAATTCCAAGGTTCTCATATGTCTTATTTCACTCGGAAGTGTAAGCTTCATAAAGAAAAAGCAAAAATATGGTCAACAACTCGGTTTGGAAATATTTTTAGACAACTTAGGATTGTGGAAGGAAAGCTAAAGGCTATTCAAAGTGCTTTAGTAGATAATGAGAATTGCCCACATTTAATAGCTTCTCAAAAAAAAATTGTTGAGAAAGCAAACTAAATTATTACATTTTCAAGATTTGCATTGGAAGGTTAAAGCTAAATCAAACCATATTAAACTTAGTGATGCTAATACTAAGTATTACCACTCTTTTGCCTCTATTAGAAGAAATCGTAATGTAATCACCTCAATTCAAGATCCTCAAAATAATTCAATTACTCATCCTAGCCGTATTGAAGAATGTATTACCAGTGCTTTTAAACAACGATTTATGGTAAAACCTTCATGTTCATTTGATGTCAATAAGTATTTTGATTTACTAGATGAAATTATTTCGGAGGAAGATAACTTATATTTATGTATGGATGTTACTTTTGATAAAGTAAAAATTGCAACATTTGACTTGGCACCTGATAAAGCGCTTGGGCCAGATGGGTATCCACCCTTCTTTTTTCAAAAATATTGGTCTTTAGTTGGTAGATCAGTTTTCAGAGCTATTAAAGCTTTTTTCTATTCAGGTAAGATTTTAAAGGAGATTAATCACACCTTTATTACCTTAATACTAAAAATAGATAACCCTTCTAATCCTAACCATTTAAGACCTATTAGTCTGTGTTCTACAATTTATAAGATTATTTCTAAAATCATGGCCAATAGGTTAAAAATAGTTATGGGTAAGATTATTCATCCTCTACAAGGAACTTTTGTTCCTGAAAGATTAATTCAAGATAATATTCTCCTGGCTCATGAAGTTTTTCATTCTTTTAAAAATAAAAAAGGACTGGAAGGATGGATAGCTTTGAAATTGGATATGGAAAAAGCGTACGATCGTTTAGAGTGGGATTTCATCTTTATTACGTTTGAAAAATTGGGTTTCTGCTCTCGTTGGATAGAGTGGTTAAGACAATGTATTTCTACTGCCACTTTTTCAGTATTAGTTGATGGCATTCCTGGTGAAACATATGACCCGTCAAAAGTAATTCGTCAAGGAGACCCATTATCTCCTTATATCTTTATTCTATGTGCTGAAATTTTAGCTCGTCAATTACATCAAGCTAGTTCAGTTGGATCTAAATCTATAGGTGTTAAATTAGGACATTCAAGAGTAAAAATTCAATTCCCTTCTTAACTTTTGCAGATGATACTATGGTGTTTGTTAAAGCTACTGAGGATAGTTGTTATAGTATTAAAAATATTTTAGATAAGTATTGTTCAATGTCAGGTCAACTTGTTAATTTTCACAAGTCTGCATTCCAATGTACGCAAAACGTTTCAGAGTTGGTTTCTGCTAACTTTGCTAATATTCTACAAATGGAGGAATCTTTCTCTTTAGGTAAATATCTTGGTTGTCCAATAATCGATAGCAAAGTAATGAATGCTATGTTTGCTGATATTCAAGAAAAAGTGTCTTCTCAGTTGACCAAATGGAAGGCTAATTCTTTATCTCAGGCAGGTAGGACCATTCTTATCCAATCTAATTTAGCCACAAAAGCCAATTATCAAATGCAAAGTTTTTCTTTGCCCCCTATAGTTCTTTCTTCCCTTGACAAATGTTATAGAAATTTCTTTTGGAATAAAGCCTCAGATGCTAAGTCTCCAAACTTGATTGCGGGTGGGATAAGATTTGTAGACCTTAAAAATTTGGAGGATTGGGACTTAGAAAAGCTAAAACTACTAACATTGCCCTCCAGTTCAAGCTTCATTGGAAGATTTTAGATTCTCCTGAAAATTTATGGGTTAGTTTAGTTAAGAAAAAGTATCTAAAGGATGATGATTTATTTTCTTATAAAGTCAAAGCTAATGTTTCCTGGCAATGGAGAAAACTTATGGGGTTAAGAAGCTCTTTTAAGAAGGGGCTAAGATGGAATGTGGGGAATGGTGAGAATATTTCCTTTTGGTATGATAATTGGGTTTTTAGTTATGCCATTGCGGATATCTACCCGGTTGTTAGGGCCTATTCTCTTCGGCATAAAATAACTGAATTGAACTGAACTGAACTGATTGCAACTGAACTGAACTGAATTAAATTATAACTAATAGTAATGATAATAATTTAGGAACGGAACTGAACTGAACTGAAATGAACCGAACCGAACTGAACCGAACGAACCGAAGCGAACCGAACGAACGAACCGAACCGAATCGAACCGAATCGAACCGAATTATAACTAATAGTAATGATAATAATTTAGGAACTGAACTGAATTGAACTGAACTGATTGGAACTGAACTGATTGGAACTGAACTGAACTGAACTGAAAATAAGTTGGGGAGAACAGGCCCTTAGTGGGTTTGAAAGTATTAAAGTTAGTTACTTCATTAACCAGGATCGTCACTGGGATAAATCTCTGCTCACGCAGTTTATCCCTCTAGATATCGCTAACGTAGTGACTAATTTATTTATTCCTAATAATCAAATTCCTGACAAAATGTTTTGGGGCCTCTCTCCCGATGGAAATTATTAAGTTAAGTCAGGTGTTGAGCTTCTTCAAGTTATAAACTCGCAGTCGTCTGAGCCTGCAGTTTTTCATTGGATTTGGAAATTGAAAGTTCCCCCAAAAATTAATTTTTTTATTTGGAAAATTTATCAAAATGGTCTTCCTGCAAGAAAAGGTTGGAATTAAGTCATGTTTTCCTTCCTTTGGAGTGTGTCTTTTGTGTTTATCACTCTGAGGATTCTTCACATCTTTTTTCTAGTTGTCCTTTTGTTATAAATGTGTTTGAGGATCTCAATAGCCATATGAATTGGAGTGTCCCTCCTATTATTGTGAATGACTTGTCCTTTGTTGATTATTTGTTAAATCTGAAATCTTGTTTCTCGACATCCCAAATTGAGATTTTTGTTATTACTTGGTGGTTCATTTGGTATAATCGTAATGGTGTGATTTTTCGTCAAGAAAATTGTTCTCCAGCTAAAGTGAGTGCTATGATTAGAGCTTATGTGCATAAGATCAGAAGTCATAGAGCCATAATTGATGATATTGATGCCCATTTCTCTTTGCAGTCTATTAAGAAGGGTGGTATGTCTTGTGGTAAGTCTATGATTAGGGATCGGGTTATTTGGTGCCCTCCTCCTACCAATTATTATAAAGTCAACTTTGATGGCTCAAAACTTCCAAATGGTCAAGCCTCCTTTGGTTTTGTTATTCGTGACTCAGAAGGAAAAGTTTTGTTATGTGGTGATGGTGCTTTAGATTCGTCGGCTTCTATTCTTGTTGTTGAAGCTAGGGGTTTAAGAGAAGGGATTAGAGGGGCTATTTCTTTAGGCATTAGAAATGTTATTATCGAGGGTGATAATTTGGCGGTTATCCAGTCTATTATTTTTATTTGGAAGATTCAATGGGCTATTAACGCTCTTATTATAGATGCAGGTAAAGATTTGAAGCAATTTGAGGATGTCCAGATTCGTCATACTTTTCGGGAGGCTAATGCTGTTGCGGATTCAATGGCTCATCGCGGCCACACGACGTCTAATATTACTTATTGGTTTGATGTTTTTGATTTCTCTTTCGCTGTAATCATCCGTAAGGATGCTTTAGCGTGGCCCATTTCTTGGGATCCACCCTAGTGGTTTCTTTCCTTTCTAAAAAAATATTTTATTGGGTTATACTTCGAAAGTTATTTAATAATTTAATTGGTTTGAGTTGAAGTATAAAAGATTTTAATATTGGGTTAGAGGAGCCCAAACCTTTATAGCTTTTCATATGATCATCTTTCATTAACCTAACCCATCAAGCCCAATTTTCTTTTGGACCCTAATGGGAACCTATAAATACTCTCCTATCTCACAAATTTTGCCTCATTAAACAAAGCCCTAATTTATCTCATCTCTCCCCTCACACTCGGTTCTCTCTCTCTCTCCTCTCCTCCACCGTTTTCTTCCTCTCTCTCCTTCGTCCTTCGGCTGCCGCAGCAGCCACCACCGCCAGCCGCGTCAGCCCAGCCTCCTCGGCGCCTTTGTCCTCTCCCTCCTCTTTGGTTTATTTTCTCTCCTTCCTATATATTATTTCAATGATTAGTTTAATGTTTTAAGTATTGCTTTGGTGGTTCAATAATTAAAGTTTGTATCTTTAACTATTTAAATATTAATTTTAAATTATTTAATTAGTTTAGAGGAGTAAATAAATTTCAGATTTAATATATATGTTTAAATTAGGTTTTTAAGCATGAAAGCATGATTTTTTGATGTTTTTAAGAGTTAGAATTATAGTATTATGTTATAGTATATGAGATTGAGTATTTTAAATCTTTAGAACTATGTTAAAGTGACTTTAAAAGGGTTTTAAAGAAATTATATATTGCTGGAATTTTTATTAGTATACTTATGATGGATTTTAAATGTTAAAGTATTGATTTTTAAGGGTTTTCAATGACTAGTATGGTAGTACTATACTAAGGGATACTAAAGGTTGAAGTTTTGATGTTTAAAAAAGGTTTTAAAACACTTTTTAAGAGAGTTTAAAATATTTCAAAGTTGCTGTAATTTTTATTAGAGTATTAAGACTTGGATGTTTTGGTATTTGGTAGGCGGAGACCTTACTTTGAGTGATTTTTAAGGTTGAGAAAGTGGCCTCTCATTTTGTCTACACAAGGTACGTACATACCTATGTGTTATTAGACTAGTATTATGTCCTAAGGTTAGGATTGATATAGTATCATGTGTAGGAAACTTTTTATAGTTCATATGTGGCTTAGCTTATATTTAAGTGAATTTGCATGTTTTATATTGTTGTGTGAAGCATGTTGCCTATGATGAAGTATTCTATGTGTTGTATGGATGATTGATGCAAGCATGTGGTTTGGGAACGTTTATTTTATTAATTCACATGAGGGATTAATAAATATATTGTTATTGGATCATGAAATGTATCATGTTGTTCCCTTGCATTTTATTATATTATTTACTTTATAAGGACCGTGGGCCTTGTTTAGTAAAGTTGGATATTCACCTATTGACAGGTTGGTTAATTGTTGATTTAAGTCAATAAATAAAGGTTGGATGGTTATTATTATTAGTAATTAATGAATGGGATTAATTGAGTTGTATGATCACATCATTTAATCCTAAGATAAAAATTAAAATTTTGTGTGTCCATGATTTTATGTTGGTTGTCTTATTGTTGTTGATAAGAGGTTTTTAGTGTGTCGTTAAGGCACCAAAAATTGCTTTTCAAACAATATTTATAAATCCTAACAAGCAATTACTAAGAATGTAGCAAAGGCAAGTCAAGGGTCGATCCACGGGGAAAAAGGGACTAATTAAAGTCTATCAAGTCTAGACTACCTAATTGAAGGGTATTTGGGGGTTTGAAAAGATTTGGTAACAACTATGTCTAGCTAATAACAAGAACTAGCAAATAACTCGAATTAATGAATCAGATAGGAAGACACTAGAGTTGAGGTTACTAATATGAATAAGAATGGACAATGAATGTTAATGCGATTGTGAAGTAACGGAGATGATTATGCAAGGTTTAGTTTTCCTCTAAAATACCCGAGTCCTCTCTCGAATGCTCCTCGAGAATGATCGCTTAATCAATCAACTAAATCCTCTCTCGAATGGTTTTTAGTCAATTGATTAAGAGATTCGATAAATTCGAAAACCCCTAATAAAGGATCTCCTTAATTTCTACCCAATATCTTGGCCTAGAAATTAAGTTGATTCTTGGGGATGATAAAAGAGTTCAAAATTCGATTTGAGAACATTTGAATTCAAAGTACCAAAGCATAAATGTGATCAATATCTATCCTAAGGTCTCAAAACGCCAAGATCAATGCATAAACTTCTTCAAAACATCACAGTCACATCAACAAAACACTTAAAATCCTAATTCATACTTTCACCCTAACCCTAGATAAGAAACTACTCACTAATCATGGATTCTAGGCAATTAAACGCAAAATCTATGACTAATCTAAGGCTAAACATGATTAAGAGATAATTAAACTAATAAAAATAACAATTATGAGATTATGAGAATGAAGATCTAAAAATAACTAAGAACAAGAACAAACACGAAAAGAATGCAATAAAAATTGAAACTTCAAATTAAATTCAATGAAAAGTACCTTGAATGTTATCGGAATCACAAAGTATGATCAATAAATATCAAATCTCAATAAAACTCAAGTGTTTATCTCTCTAGTATGAACCCTAATAATACTCTCTAAGAACTAAGAATAAAGCATAAGTCTTAAAAAACATAACATCTATTGTTTTCAATGCCCAAGAGAATTACAATTTTCTCGTGGAAACAGGTGGTGCGGGCGCACCATGAAATTGGTGCGGGCGCACCAAGGCCACTGATTCAGATGGCCAATCTTCACTGAAAAGGTGCGGGCGCACCATGAAAATAGTGCGGGCGCACCAGATTGGTGCGGGCGCACCTCAGATCTGGTGCGGGTGCACCTAACTGACTGATAATAAGGATGCCCAATCTGTGGGGCGGTGCGGGCGCACCGGTTCCAGGTGCAGGTGCACCAATGTGTGCGGGCAGTGCTAAGAGGGTGCGGGCACACCATGGAGCTCAACTCAAGCTTCCTTTATTCCACTTTCGTGCGTGCAAGCTCCTCGAAACTCCCGTCTATTACCGTATCTCCCAACTCTTGACCTTATAAAAGATCATACCTGCAATCAAAGCACGGAAAAACACGGTGAAAGCAAATGTACTAGAAATCCAGTCAAAATTGACCGAAAATCTAGCGAAATGTCACAATGATCAACAATGATCAAGTGAAGGAAATAGAGAGAGAAATGAGGAAGAAAGAGGGAAGAAAAGGGTATAAAGAGGATCAAACCAAACCAAAAAGAGCTCATAAAGTACGTTAGAAACGCACTTATCAGTTGTGAGTCCCAACACTCGAATAATTTATTAATACTTAAAGTGGAAAGTGAATAACAATAAGCTTTAGACTTGTGCACGTCTAAAGTGTTGGACTAGTATGAGTTGGAGTACATGATGGTAGCCCATGGCTTTTCTTGGGACCGGATTGATCACCATGTCCTATTTTATTTAATTAGTACCTCGATATCGTTGGTCGCGGGATTACGAAGTCGTGCCCGTACTTCGTCTTCTATATTGAAGACAAGTTTTGGTTGGACAACTCTATCCATTGACTATTCAATTTATTAATAATTAATCTATTGGTTTTGTGGAGTCAAGTTCAGTATAGTGAGTCTGATATTTTATTATGTTATTATCTATCTCTAATTTAATGCTTATTAGTATCATGCATGTTAGGTTATATGTTTTATTTATTATGTAAGTACTCAGCTTTGCTCATTACGTCTTTTTCTGTGTGTCGATCATGGTTGTGCCTTATTGATCCTGTGATGACCCATTTGGTGAGCAGTCCTTCAGGATCAATTTAGCATCGACCATTTCAGGTCTGAAGATGATGCATCATTGGATTTCGGGGAAATCATTTGGAGAGCTTGTGTTTAAGCTTCTTTTATACTTAAGTACTTTTGGTTTAGTATGTTATTAATTTCACATTTATGTTGGTTTGACTTTGGTTTGGTTTTAGAGTCGACTTTGTGGTTGACTAAGTTTAATTATGTTTTCAAAGTTCTTTATTTATTTCCGCTGCAAAATTCTGAATAAGCTGATACGTTATCACACGGGCGATAATACTTTGGTAATTCTCTATGTTTTGTGGGAAAAATGTATTTTATAAAATAGAGAATTATCGGGGTGTTACAAAGACAGTGTGAGAGAAGGCAGTTGGAATGAAGAAATTGGAAAACAATTAAGTTTGTTGGTGCTCTAAATTGTTTAGAGAGAGATGCACTAGAAAACTAGAGAGAGACTATACTCACTACTGATTTAGTGTGTTATAACTTAGACTAAGTCTTATATGTATATTATGTGTGCGAAAGAAGGAAAAAGGTTAAATTATGTAATTACATCTAATAACCTCAATTAACATGTAGGAAAAGTTATCACAAAGTTGCAGTTAGAAAAAATTATGATATAAATGATCCCTCTAAAATTACGTCAATTAACCATCAAGTAATTTGGCAAATTGGTAAATGAGTCGGAAATGGGGCGGGAATGTCTTAAGCATCACAAATATGTTGAACAAATACAAAAGGCAATGAAATCAAATTTATTCACTAAATAAAGAACAATCCAAATATCGTATAGAGAGTTATGAGGCTCTGTTCTTTTGGACAAAATTGAACTAAACTGAACTGAATTTTTCTGAACTGAAATGAATGAAAACTGGGAGAGGAAACTAACTGAACTGAACTGAACTAAAATGAACTGAACTGGACTAAATTCAGTCCAAAAGAATAGAGCCTCAAGTCTGGAAAAAAAGTGTTGTCTTTACTGTGAAATCGGCTTACTGGCTAGGACGTCTTAATCACAAGACAAATTGATAGAAGGCATTGTGAGTAGAAAACTGTTTTTCTTCTCTCTCTCCTCTTCCTCTTATTATTCTTCTTCTTCTTCTTCTTCATTTTCTTTTGTATTTTTCTTTTATACAAATGTTAACTTCCTTTTGTTTTCCAAATATGGGAAAACTAGGATTTTATCCCCCTGAGTATTCGGTTACCACGAGATTCTCTCTTCCGGTGTCCGGAAAAAATTGGTGTATTTACAGTGAAGTCGGCTTACTGGATAGGACGTCTTAATCATAGGACAAATTGGCAGGATACTCATTGTCCGGAAGCGCTCAAGTTATGGAATTCAATATGGAATATGAAATGCTCCCAAAAGTGAAACATTTCGTATGGATGGTCTTTATTGGGGTTCTTGCTGTCAAGGAACGTTAGGGAGTTCATCATATTACTCCAGATAAATGGTGCCCCATCTGTCATGAGTATGAAGAATCTGTTTTCCACACACGTTGTTCAAATGTAACTGAACGGCTGTATTTTGGGCTCATTCCCCCTTTGCAGTATTACTGGACCAAGCTCCAAACAATTCTTTTCAAGCTTTTTTGATATGGTGCTTTGAGAAATTGGAGACGAATGAAGTTCGAGTCCTCCTCGCAATGGCGTGGGATTTTGGAATTGTAGGAATGAAAAGTTGCTAGCCCATATTGAACCAAACATTGAAGCTACTGCAGTGGGCTTCACGCGAATGGTTGCGGACTATTGTGAATAGGTTCTAGCTATCCCTGCTCTGAACAACATCTCATCCCCTTATAATTGGACCCCACCTGAAAATTCAATGAAATTCAACTCGGATGCAACATTACTAGTTGAGGGGGTGATTGGACTGGGCGTGGTTGGTCGAAATGTGCAGGGAAATGTGGTGGCAGCAACGGTTTTAAGGAGTGTTACCAACTGGGACATGACTATGGCTGAACTGGCAGCAGTCCGGATGTCTTTACTCACTGCAAGTCGACTGGGGTATAGAGATATTCTTGTGGAAACTGATGCAATAGTTGTTATAACTCTCCCACAAAAGAGTACAACATTTGAAGCACTCGTAGTAACTCTTTTAATTTTGTTTCTCTTGCTCATATTAAGAGGTCGAAGAATACCCTAGCTCATTTTATGGATAGAGTTGTCCCTTCGTCAGGGAACGAGTGTATTTTTCTTGGACCTTTCCCCCAAGGGGTTCTCTTCTTGGCCAAACTTGGTTTAACTTAATAATAAGCTTCGATCCCCCGCCCTTTTCCACTAAAAAAAGGAACAATCCAGATGGTAAATAAAGGATCGGAAAAAAGAGAAAGAGAATTTGATTGAATTTTAACATGGGAAATGAAAGAAAAGAAGAGGAATTCTAACTTGGTATTTTTTGAGGCATTTAAAGAAGTAATCAGTAACCAAGATAGCACCCAAAAGGGTCTTTACTTGATAGAAGATTAGAAGGCATTGTGAGTAGAAAATTGTTTTTCTTCTTTCTCTCTCCTCTTCCTCTTATTCTTCTTCTTCATTTTCTTTTGTATTTTTCTTTTCTACAAACGTTAACTTCCTTTTGGTATCCAAGTATGGAAAAACTGGGATTTTAATTTCGATTTGATTAGAATGAGATTTCAGGGGAGGAAGAAGGAGAAAACTGTTGAATGGTGTACGAACATAATGCTGCCACGCAAAAAAATAAAAAAATTGGTACACTTATTACTTGTCATGCAGTTTGTTAGATTTTCTTTTGTTTCTAATAAAGAAAGCCAATATAATATAAATTGGAGAAGTTATAATTGTTTTTTGTTGGTTAACGGTATGATCGTAAAAGAGGGTGGACACCAAGTCTTCCACTCTTCACTTATATAATAGAGATATATAAGAGTTAGAAATTTTGAGTCTCTGCGTAACGTTCGGGTATATATCTTATTATTACAAAGTTGAGAAACTTCGCCGAAAAACGTAAAATAATAATTGCCACTAGACTTCTAGCACGTTATAGCATTAAACTTGTGAAAAGGAGTCACATATTCAGTATGAAATTATTAGGACACTGTCACTAATCAAGTGACAAGAAACATAAATGACAACATAAATCATAACACATATATTAGCAACGTTGGATACTGAACTCATAAGACTGAATAAAATATGCTTTGATGCTCCTTTGGTTGAAAACAACTCAATATAATTCCAACAAAAACCTTTATTGAGAACATATTGTAAAACTTTTTAGCCAAATTACTCTTAGATGTTACGTGATTCCTTATCGAGAATCAATGACAACAATAAGGGCAATCATTAAGAAAGATAGTTCTTTTATTTTTATAGTAGAATGTTGGGATATCTCAATTCCTTAAACAAATTGTTGACAAGTACAAGCAAAGATTCTGACTAAACACTTACCCCAAGATTCACAATCCATAGGCACATTCATACTATCCCCAAGGTTTACAATAGCATTGCCCAACATATTGGGGATTGTTTTCATAAAATAATATAGTGATGGTGATATAAATAGTTTAGTAGGTCAAATAAACACATGAAAAGACTTTATTTATTAGTTGGGTAGAGGAAAGGGTGAGAGAAAGGAAGGAAGAAAACAGATTTTAAGAAAATACCAGAAGTCAATCGTTTAAAATAGATGTTAATCAGTTGAGATCATTTTACAAAAATACTCCCTCTGTATTTTTTTTATCGTTCTCACTTGGAATCTTGACACTATTCACAATTAGAGAGAGAATCTTTTAAATTCTTTTTAATATATAAGAAAAAATTTAGTCATCACTAGTAGAATAAATGTTTATTGCTGCGTCATTAAGTGGCCTATTATGGCGGTTTTGGCCGCGCAACAATTAAGGGCGCAGCAATAGGTAATTAACCTATTGATGCGGTTTTAAACAGCAGCAATAGGCCAAGATATTGCTGCGGTTCCTGGTACAAACCGCAGCAATAGGTTACGCCTATTGCTGCGGTTCCTAGCCAAAACTGCAGCAATATGTATTTTTTTTATATAAAAAAATTAGGTCTATTACTGCGGTTTTGGGTAGATACCGCAGCAATAAGTGCACGTTTTTTTAAATTTTTTTTTTTTTGAAATTTAAGTCTTCATACAATTTTCAACCTTAAAATGCAATTAAACCAAAAGTAACTAAGACGAACTAGTACAACATATAGAGTTCATGCATTGGGTTGAAAAATGAAAAATAATGAAAATAAAGAATTACAATATCTAATAGATAAAATAAAAAAAATCAGATATTCTAATGAGCAAATCAAACTAGAACTAAAGAACTAATTTCACATAATTACATACAAAAAATGAAAAAAAAAAATTAAAAAAGAATTCAAAAAAACGAAAAAATGAAAATGAAAAAAGTGATTAAAATGAAAACTAAAGCAATTGTACATGATACTACACAGATCGACGGCGAAGGGCGGCGACTGAAGCGAAGGCTGAGGCTGACGCGAATGACGGCGAGCGGCGGCGAGCGAGGCTGAAGGCGCAGACCTCGAGCGGCGGCGAGCGACGGTGAGAGAGATGAAGACCACGAGTGACGGCGGCTTAGGCTGAAGGGCGAAGTGTGTCGAGCCATTGAAAAGGGTTTTCGATTTCCGCCGGAAGAAATCACATTCGAACGACCGACGATAGATAAGGAACGCCGACGAAGAAGAAGAACGACGAGGAGGAGAGAGAGGCAAGAATCGTGAGAGTGAGAGGAAGTGAAGGAGATCTAGAGAGGGAGAGGAGAGATAGAGATAGAGGATGAAGGAGGGTGAGCGTGACAGAGAGATAGAGGAGGAAGGAGGGTGAGCATGATAGTTAGAAGTGTGAACTGATGAAAGCGGCGCTCAAGGCTCACTCCCTCTCATATATACAAAACCCTAATGACCCTATTGCTGCAGTTTCTGGCAAGAACCGCAGCAATATATTTGGTCAAATAGTCAACTTTTTTTCAAAAAATTTCCCGTTGAAACCATGTTGCTGTGGTTTTTGGCCGAAACCGCAACAATATCTTTATTTTATATTTTACATTTTCTTTTTACGTGATATATTGTTGCGTATGGGTAAAATCGCAGCAATACCACCACAACAATAAGCAATTATTCTACTAGTGCATGTGAGGTCTTGTTTAATTGCTCTCAATGAATATTCTATTAATATCCATCATTATAATTTTTTATAATATATAATGAAAGATATTTAAGGTTGAATAAGTGCATTGGCAAATGCACACAATCAAAGTAGGAAAGATAAAAAAAATACAGAGGGAGTACCGTATAATTTATAGTTGGTATTATTATGAGATATGATATAGGTAGGATTATTACAAGAATACAAATAATAAGTACAGGAGCCACATTTTGTGCACTGGGTTCCATTGAACCCACTTGAATTATTTCAAATACAAGTGCACTTCTCACGACGTGCCTTTTCCTCCCTAATTACTCCAGTTCCCTTCCTTTTCCCTCCTTAATTACACTCGAAAAAAACCCTAGACTATCAAATTATCTATCCTCTTTCTCTCTTATATGCAATGGCAGCTTGCAGAAGCTGTAAATCTAGGGCACTAATCACCAATGAAGTCACCAATGAAACAGTATGTTCATCCTAAGGTACTGTCCAAGATTTTGACGACTACCAGCACACATTCAGTTGTGTTTCTGGGCCTGAAGGCACCTTCGTTCGTGTCAGAACATCCAATACCGGAACCGATTACTCATACAAGGAAAAGAAGCTCTATGAATCAAATCAGATAATTGAGGACTTATTATTTCGCTTCAGCTTCGGCGACGTTGGATCTCTGAAAATCAAATGAATGGTTGAGAAAGTTACAGAAGGCCAATTTGGGTTAGGTAATTGGGTTCCTGTTCTTGTCGTTGCTTGTTCTTATATTGTAATGCATCAGAATAGTATACCCTTGCCAATTTATGAGATTGTGGGAATTGTGGGTTGTGAATGCTATGAATTGGGAAAAATGGTTAAGATTATTGGGAACATCAAACTTACATGTAATTGAATGATTAGAGGCCAATTTTGGTGGGCAACAATTAATTGATGCAAAAACTACTAATGGAGCTTCCAAATGCAGAGAGAGAAGTTGAGGAATTGGGTTTGAGAGAAGAACTCAAAGGAGTGGTTTTTTTCGAGTGTGATTAAGGGGGAAAAGGGCGCACGTGAGAAGCACATGACCCATTAAGTGAGGTCAACATCGGATTCCGCCTAGTCAACGTCTAAATCTTGGTCAAGGTTGTTTGTGACAAAAAAAATTTCAATAAGGTCTAAAGTTGCCCAATTTTTTTTTAAAAGGTTGTCTTTCGCAAAAAATGATATACTCCCTCGGTAACAAAATAAACGCAACAAATAATACCCATTTGTTGCAGTTATTATGTTACGGAGGAAGTATAAAAAAAGCCAAAAGGTTATCACTAAAAAAAACTCTTTATGCTATGCATAATTGCATCGAAAGCTTGGTTAATTTGAAAAATTGAAGATACCAGCTGCTATTCTAGGCTTCGTCCATCCTATTCCTTCCCCCCTCTTCGCTCACTTGGGAAGCAAAGCAAATCCCAGAGTTGCAGAGAACTGGAGGAGAGAGAAAGAGAGAGAAAGTTGAAGACGATAGTATAAAAAACTCAAAAATGGACGATTACACAAGAGAAATGATGGACCTTAAAACCCTCGTCACCCGTACTCTCGAGAAGAAAGGAGTTCTCGCTAAGATCCGAGTAATAATCTTCTAAATTTTCCAAATTTTTTTTTTGTCGATTTTTTCATCATGAATCTGTTGCTATTTTTTCTGCTAGCTAAAAGATTCAAATTTAGGTATGAACTGCATATGATGTTGCAATTTTTTCAATGTCATTCATGGATTCAATTTTTTTAGGGTTTGGCATTATTGTAAAATCAAAATGATTTCTTTTCGCGTTTAAATATAATGCTACTCTGTGTTTAGGAACTAGTGTCCAATTTTATAATGTTTCGGAAATTTTGCTCTGGATTATCACCTGCCTTATAAAAAATTGTTGCTAAAATTGGAAATGTTTGCGTCGGTATGATTGATTTTTGGTAATGTTGCTGCAGGATTAACAATTTGACAACTGACTTCATTCATTTTATGATAATTTTTGTTGGAGTTGTATTCTGTCTTTGAGGGTTGTCTTCAACATGTACACTACTATCTAGATCATTCATATGGTCATGTTTTCATCTTGCTTTTCCATTAATTTGGATGCGGCATGTCCGTGGTAAATAATTGTCTAATCGTTGATGTTGGTCTCATTAGGCTGAGCTCAGAGCTAGTGTTTTCGAAGCGATTGAGGAGGAGGATCGGGTTGTTGAGAAGGATGAAGGTTTGCCTCCAGCACTATTGGGTAGTTGCAATGATCGAGCGAAGCAACTTCATACTTCTCCGTCAGGTGGCTTATGGATCCCTCCCTCTTATTTAGCTATTTTGTTTGTATTGCGTGGTCGTTTTCTTTATGTTTTCTGGCGTTTGGGTTGGTATTTTGAAATTATGACTTATCGCTCCCATTTTTTTATATGATGGGACAAAAGAATGACAGGAGTTTGAAATGGATATGGAAGTTTCAATTTATTCTGGAAAATAGCATTTCGTCTCTGGAAAGTCTTGTTTTTTATTTATATTATTTTTATAGTCTTCCGTTTTGTTTTATTGGGGGTGTGAGGACAGCTCTAGTTACAAGATGAACTGATGTGGTTTTATGTGAAGCTACGACCTAGTTTTTTAGTGTGCTTGAAGGTCTTGTCGGTTTGGGAAATAGCTCACAACTAGGTGGATAAGATTTTATATTAGGCATACTCACTTGATGGAGAGGGTAGAATAAGACTAGCAGTGTGGATCGAAAAACAATATTAGGCATTGAATACTTTGAAATGTAGTAAAAACTGACGTCTAGAAATAAAGATTCTGGCTTCTTGGTAGTTTTCTAGTGGTCACCATGCATAGAAGGGGTGGTCATAGGGAAAAGAGCTAATTTTAGATGAACGTGAAAAGTTATATGATTAAAGGTGTTATATGAAAGTACGTCATCAGGTTGCAATGATTTGTGAGATGGAAATCTCTTCCTTCAGAGATCAATAATGTTATGTTTCACTTCACTCTGAGGGATCATGTAGAAATGGCTTGAGTCCTTGCATGTGATTGTCAAAGAAGAGCAGATGTGGTCAGTCTGCTTGTCTATGCATTGGCTATGAGAAAAATGAATACAGTTCAAAGTTCAAAGTGCTATTAGAGTGGTTGACATGATAACCTAATTGTTACTTGGGCCTACAGAGGAGCATTGGTGATTAGAAATTTTTTATCATCAATGATGATGCTAAGAGCTGCTTAGTAAATTTAGAACCTTTGTTGACCAGATGTGCTGCAGGGGAAGCATGGCAGTTGATTGGCCTTTTTTGCCGTTCCATTTGCAATGTTCAAGTCATCTACTAAGCCTCATGTTTGTTGTGAACCACATATTTCATGATAGTCTATTTAGTAGAATGTCCTTCATGGAGCCTCCTTATGATAAGCCTTCAAAATGAGTTTATTCCATTACAAATTATGGTGGATTAATTTGTTGAGGACTTTGGATTTCTTGCGTTCTGCTGTTCTGCAGTGGCCAATGTTGTGGATGTCACTGTTATTAGCTGTTAGTTATCAGCTAAACTTTTGCTTCATGTTACTATCATTCTTGAAGAAATTAGCTTTTTTCAGTTTCAATTGCTGCCTATATAGGAGTACATTAGTAGTGCTAGGCTGCTAGCTTTGAAGACTATCCATACCTGCGCTATTATTGATGCTTTCGTATTCTATGAGGTATCTTGGTGCAAGATCTTTAGGGCACACTTCTTCATTACTTCCTCCCTGCTAAAATGAACAATACACAGGAAATTGGCATTGTGATTAAGAATATTTATTAAATTAGAGTGGACAAGTGAAAGCGGGTAGAGAGAGCAAAAAAAGTAAGAGAAAGTGTTGGAAGGAGAGAGAAAAAATTGATGGGATGCATAGAGAACAGGGAAAAAATAAAAATAAGTGTAAAGCTCTTAATGGGACACCTGAAAATGAAAACTTTGAAGTTCACATTGGGACAAAGCGATTACATTTTACTCTTCATATCTTCTTTTTTCCCCCTTTTTGGACCTTTTGGCTAGGAAAAAGGTGTTACCTTAGACATGGGTCTCAAATTCTCAATAGACTCGATATTTTCACTCTTGTAGAATATACTTGTTCTTGTGGTGAAGTACCGTGGTTTCTTTTCTGGCACGTGTGACATGATCTGAAGGATCCAGTAGGCTCTAGTCAGGAGAATCCTAGGGTTGTGTTTTTGTGCAAGCAGATTTAGTAGAGTTTTCGGAGCGGTTTGTCTGTGCAAATGTTGAAGTTGGACTATAGTAGTACAATGAGCCAAAGCCTGAATCTACTGTTATCATGAATTGAATTATCCTTAGCGAGTTAAAATCTTACAGTCTTGGATTGTTTGAACGTTTTGTTTTGTTTTGTTTGGATTTTCCTTTTTTTTTTGCGGTGTGGGGGAGGGGGGTGAATTAAGGTTGGTTTTTGTGGATGGGAAACGGGCATTCGAGGTCAAGGATTTAGTCTCTTGGGCTTCTTACATTTTCTAATGTTAATCATGCAGTGCCCTCAATCTCTTTCATTGTACCTGCAGTTTAAGTGGAAACTATTGGTTTGTTGTTTGTGTTCTGGAGTCTGGACTCTAGTGGGCTGGCTGTCACAATTGATTATGCGTAACTAATTTAGCAGTGTTGATAACAAAACAATTCCAAGTTTAGTTCTCGGCTTCTCGCCTATTTTCATGGGAGTTATCAAATTAGTGATTATATAAATTTAGACCCAACTTTCGTTGATGAACTCAATTTATTAAATAACAATCTAGCAGCAAATAAATTCTAATTTCAATTCCAACTTTTATTGATATATAAAATTAAAGATAAATCATAAGCAAAGTTGATTATAAGCACAATCTTGTCAAACCCTAAACATACAATTCAATGACATGGAATTTAGAGATAACTCGTATAATCAATCCATACGAGGGCTCAACTAAATCTTAGATAAAAACTACTCAGCAATAAACTTGATTAAAAACATAATTGCAATAAATAAAGAGAGGGAAAAACATAAAAAACTTGATTGGCAATGATGGAATGAAAGACGAATCCAAAATCTTGATTAAACACAGTCTTGAATCTTCAATTGCAATGGAAACCAAAACTAGGGCTAATAATAATGAGTAATAAAGTCTAACCCTCTAAAATACGACTCGAAAGCTTATACCGTTTTCCGAATAAAAATAAAATAAATAGAACACCTGAAATAAAGAAAACGACCCTGCTAGTTGTGGTGACCTCTCGCACTTCCATCGCGAGCCTGCATCGACTCGCGCCTTGCCTTGCATTTCTTCTTGTAGAAATTCTACGAAATCCTCCATCTTTGAGCTTCTTGGACCTCATGCATGGCCTGTAAGCTTCAATTCTCGCTCCAAAATGTGCCAGCTCCACCTAAGTCACTCCTAAGCTAAAAGGGCCTGAAATTCTCGGTTTTCACACGAATACAATATGCATATATCTCCCAAAATTACAGCAACCTAGGTATAAATTCACAAATTCTGCCACAAACTATATCAATTTCTCCCTCAAAATGCACTAAATATGATGTAAAATTCGTACTTAACAAACTCCCCCATACTTAGATCTTGCTTGTCCTCAAGTAAGTCAAGAGGCAATAAATCAAAAGATAAATCCCCAAGGCCTAAAGCAAGCAACACAACCCACAAATACCAACCCAAAAACCGTCCAAATCTAACATCACAAAATCCACTCTAGCGCCCTCCTTATTGCTCATACTTTCACTACTCACCGCCTAACTCCAACGACTCCTAAGCAATGGGAGACTAACAAAGCATACCTACTTCTCCCATACTTAACCAAAGACAACATCAGAATGTGGCTGAGCCCGAGAGATCTTAAGGGACATGATCACATCAACTACGCACAAGCATACTACCCAAATCCAACAAACACATTAAAATACAAACACAAGGGATCGAAGTGAATTCCCCATGCTTCCGACACCAAAATCAAATTCTAACTACGGCTCGTCTACAATCGTCAATCAACAACCAATGGGAGCTAGTCCTACTCCAATTCTCCTATTCGTTCCTCCAACCTTATGTCAACCGCGCCGGTGAAAGAGACAAGAAACTTTATCTCTTTTCTCTCTCATATTTCGTAGGAGCGGTTTTTATCCTAGCCACTCAAAATTTTTTAGCTCACCAACTCACCCGCTCAAAATAACCACTTTTTTTTTACCTAGGTTACGCTTTCGGGTTTTAACCTAGCAGGTTACCCTGTTTGCCTAAGCTCCCCTTTCGGGGTTTTGTTTTTTGGAATATGCGAAAGAGATTTAAACATCATATACACAATGTGTACAAGACATCCCCTCCCACATGCTTAAACAAAGCATTGTCGTCAATGAAACAAGGACAAACAAATGGAAACAGGATAGGGGAAGAACTCACCAACTAGGAGCCAAAAGGACCCCAGGATCACGGCGAGCCGATCTCTAGGAGGCACGCTCCATCATGCGCTGCTAGTGCAGCCTCGAAATCTCTGGGTTGGAATACGCCTCTTGATAGGCATGCAAATGAAAGTTTTTAAAAGAAGACACCATGTAATAAATGGTATCAAGTCGATCCTCAGACCCGTCTAGCCGTGATGCAAACTTGTGACTCCTCCTGCCGTAACCCAAACTTGGTTTACCTTAATGTAAACTTGTTCATCCCCTACTCTTATGCGACAAGAGACGGCATAAGAGCCCTGACATGAAAGGGACCCACTGGGCTAACAGGGCCTCAAATACCGTCGGCACCTCTACCGGCTTCAGCCGTAGGAACATCCTCATCATCGCTCTCCTCATCTTCATCCTCCACTTAGGTACTCTTTATCGTTGAGTTTTAAGGGAATGTTAATTCACCTAAGCTATAATTGAATGCCTGGGATGGGAAATATGTTTTGATCAATTCATATAATTGGTGATGCTCTGTCTTAGTGTTTTAATCATCATAATTGTTATCATTAATCATCATTTGCTATTAGATTTTGCTTCTAGCTATTAAAAGCCAACCTTGATTTCGATTTGCGTAGCTATTTCAGAGTCAACTAGTGCTTGACCTTGCGCTTCCCCAAGTTCGGCCTGATTGTGCTACGACATCGTTCACTTGCGGTATTAAAATAAAACTTTAACAAGTTTTTACACACTGTATGTTAAAAATGCTATTTCTTTATAAGGAAGCATAAAGGGATAAAACACTGATATAAACAGATATTGACTACTCCACCCCCCTATGTTGTCCTTTTTGAAGGGAGTTGTCTTCAAAGGTTTGCTATTATGGGATTATTGATATGCTGGAGTCTAGGTGTCTTGGGAACTTACATGGTGTTTTAAATGTCAGAGGGCATTGTTGGAAGCTGCTTGCTCCTCCCCATACTGGCCTTTGTTTTAGCTGGGTAAGGTTAGTGAGCCCCATCTCCCAAGTAGAATCAGGGCATGGGGAAAAAATAGTGTAGGTTTGACCTGTTAGTATGAGTATAGCTTTATGTGGGGCCCTTAGTTTAAATGTGTTATTTGAATGTGGCATATTTGTTCCTGATGCATAACATCTGCATTCCACTTCTAACTCTTCGCACTATATGTAAATCTACTTTAATCCTTTTTTTCAAATGCAGGGAGACTTTTGACTGCTCTCATATGTGAATACATGGACTGGGCACAGCTAAATCACACGCTAAAAGTGTATCTTCCAGAGTGTAATTTGGTAGTCAGAAGTTCAGAACTATCTTACTCTTTTTTGCAGAAACTATTACAAGAAAGAGAAGGGCAAGAAGCCTATCTTCTATTTACTCATTGTGTTCCTTTTCATTGTTTGGTCTTGCAGCCGAAAGATTTCTGGAAGGCTGAGTTAAAAGAATTCAGCAGCAAGAATGGATATGATCTTAGCAGGAACGGAGAAAGTGGTCCTGTGCTATTAGACGTTCTTGAAGGATTTTTAAAGTTTGAGGTTCGATGAATGGTTTTAACTTTTGAGCTTTTGAAATTATGAGAAAATGCAGAAACGATGGAGCCTTTAGCCCTTTGCCTTTTCTCTTTTGTTAGGATTTTCATTTCCAGAAAGCATATATTTTATAGAGGGTTACAGTTCGTACTTCGTAGTATCTAGCACTTCGTCCAATTCAATATAAGTGTCAATTTACTAGAATTTGGAGTGAGTGTCGTAGACTATTTAGTGCAACAATCGAGCTTATTTTCTGAGTGTACTGAGGTATTTTCAACGTCTCATATAAGTATAATTGTTTTCTTGGTCAATCATATAGGTTCATTGGAACATTTTATCCTTTCGGAATATTTTGTGATTTTGAAATGACAATTTGGGTTTGAGGACGTAATATGCATTACTATTGATCATATTATACAGACCTCTATCTCATTTATTATTTTCTTTCATTCAAGTTGTTTTAATATGTGACTTTCAAGTATGAGATTTACACTGGGTTCACTTAGAAAGGGCTGTGCACTTTTGTGTTCAAGGGGAAGTAAAAGAAAAAGAAAGATAAGGAAACTTGTTTTGGGGGCAAGTTCTGCAAAGCATAGTCTGTTTGCCAAATGTCTATTGAAGTTCATAAACGAGCTGGTGGCATCAGTTAGCCACAGGCCCACAAGGTCTTCTAATAGGATGTGGACTTTCTTATGCTCTAGTTTTGGGGAGCTGGATACTGGGCACTGGAGTAATGTAGTCTCACAATTGTCAAGTAAAAGCATAGTGTCCTGGCTGTTAGCATGGAGTAGTTATGTCACACTTTGCTGTACTTCCAATATGATGAGACGATGGGTGACTGGTGGAGACATGCATTCATATTTGTTCTGGGCAACTTCTAATTCCATCATCATAGGAACTAGGAACCTTTGGCCACTCAATCTCAGATAATGCTAATCTTGCTATTCACTGATTTTTCACTCAATCTTGCTTTATGAAGAGAGTTGTTGGTCTCGTACAAACATTGGGATAGTTTTGGAATTACATGTTTACGTTTTTGGAAATGTTGTACTTTTGAAGGGGAAAAGTGCTTGGAGAGATGTATTGTTTTTTTTTTTAATCAAGGGCTCATAAAAAGGTTTTATAGGAAGTAGTTAACTGCTAAAGTTTGCAAAGAAGTTAAATTTTTCTTGCCTTCTATCTTGCTAGTATTTTTTTCAAACTTCATTAATGTTACGTACTGATGTGTGCAGAATTTATCCCAAGTGAGAGGCAGTGGAAGGAGATTGGGTACTGACAATGAGTCTTCATCAAACCCAGAGCCTCGCAACGTACGAAGACCATCATCATCGTCATCCGTTGCTGGAGGCTTACCTCCTTTAGTGAGGTCCTTACACCTGAACACTCTCCCTCTCTCATACATTATATGTGTTTTTTTAGAACCACGTCTTCCTTTCTATAAGCTCTGCTTATAAATGTGTGTGCTTGTGACAGGTCGCTTCCAGGGTCTCAGGCGTCTGGTAAAGAATAGTTCTATCTTTGATATGGAGTCCTGTGACATGTCTTATTTTGGTTTTGTTCATCCTAATAAATGATACATATTACTTTTCAGAGAGGAGAGCAGGGTCTTCTACTTCTAGTTACAGGAAAGATGATTACAACTGGAGATATGAAGGTGATGAATTGCCAGAGGATGTGATTCGTGCTTCAGCTGCTATGGAAAATTTACAATTGGATAGAAAAACTCGGAATCTTACTTCTTCATGGAGGTCCATTTCCCTTCCTCTCTAATCTATCTAAAGTTTTTTATTTTTATAATTATCCAAAAGACTCCAGACCTTTTGTATTTGCTGAGTGGCCCTGGAGACCCATGTGTATTTTCTTTGTCATTTACTGGAACTCCAGTATCATTATCAGGTGAGTTACGCCTGATGGCCTAGTGATGATTAGGTGAAAAATCCAGGTTCCGTTTTGTATTTTTACTTTTTAGAACAGGATACATCTGGTGGATCATTAAGACCTCCATGCTGCTATCCTTCCTCCATAAGCCTCTAACTCTCGGCTAGAAGGGCCTGGGGCGTATGGAGAACTTGTAATCGTAAATCAGTTGCATACACTATATTCCGTAGGTTGGATTCGTTATTAATTTCATTTTTGGATTCCTGAACTTTGTTACAGGCATGGTGGGGATGGATCTGCTGAGGATGATGGAGTAGATCACATGTAACCAGCGTTTAACACTCTTGTAGTTTACGTCTATGTTTGTACTCCACCTGCGAGTACCATTGTGATTAATTTATTCAGCTAGTGAATTTTAAGATCATATATTTTGGTTAATCTGCCATGTAATTTCTTTCTATTGTTTTTGGTGTGTTTTTTTCCAATCTAATTTAGATTGAGGCTCCCTGCCATTGAATTTATTGTAGCTCTTTTGTTCTTTCTCTGTCTAAAGTGTTGAGCTCATTATATTTGCACGAATGTGATTCGACCTACGCCGTTCAATCCGGTACAACTTGGAATTGTATTCAATATTTATTTTAATTGCTTCATAGTTACATACTCTCTCGAGTATTCACATCATACAGTTTGTTGGTACTTTTAACAAAATTAGCAAGGCATTGAGTCACCATCACCTCTTTCTTCATAAACGCGACCAACATCTCAAATTCTTTCATTCCCTCAAGCATGAAACTTCCAAAACTTGGATGTCATCTTGCTACATACACATCCAAGGCTTACCTCAAATAACAATCAAGTTGATGACTTAGGTTAGCATGCACAGTGGTGAAGTTCCCTTATTTTCTCTCTTCACCTCATTTGTCCACACTTTCCACTAACTTTATTACCAACTTTTTCCATTTCACAATTCCATACCTACATTCATGAGGTTTTCCATACCACAGTACCTTTTCTCTCCTACTTTTCCATACCCCATTACCTTTTCTCTCTCCTACTTTCCATATTCCACCAATATTAATAAAATAATTTGATTCATAACATTAATTTAGATAATATTAATTAAATAAAAATATGGTGATTATAATTAAATAATTACCTTCTAAATAATCGGAATAATTTATTGGTTGTATTGCGTTAACAAAAACATTATTTTTAATTATCAAATACTCCCTCTGTCCCTAAATAGACTTTCCATTTATCCAGTGCACGTTTGCCAATGCAAGTTTTGTATCGTTAATATATTTACTTACATATTAGTAAAAATTATAAAAGCTTGATTTTCCTTATGTACGCAATGAGACGAATCAAACAAGACCACACACGATTATCTTTTTTCTTATATATTAGAAAAAAAATCTTTATTTATAAATAGTGTCAAAATTAGAAACGGGAAGTCTATTTAGGGACGGAGAGAGTAAGATTTATGAAATAATTTGGCTCTGTTCTTTTGGACTGAATTAATGAAAATTCAATTCAGTTCAGTTCAGACAAATTCAGTTCAGTTCAAGAAAATTCAGTTCAGTTCAGTTAGTTTCCTCTCATAGTTTTCATTCACTTCAGTTCAGTTCAGTTTAGACAAATTTAGTTCAGTTCAGTTCAATCCAAAAGAACAGAGCCTTAGTAAGAGTTAAAATGAGAAATTATGGAATTTTTGAAGTGCTAAAAATATGTCAAGATTGGTCTCTATTTATAGAGGATAAATATAGTCGTTGGTATATATATTTTTTAGTTCATTATATTTAAAAAGTTATGTTACTTTTTGTCAACGGTAATATTACCCATGGAAAAGTAAAAGAGAAAACAAATGGTGCCATCTTACTCGCGCATGGGCTGGCGCACTGCAGTAAGCTCTGCCATGTGACAAATGGTGTCGCTTCATTGGCCAGCGAGAGTTTTGTTTTTTTTTTTAAAAAAAAAAGGAAAAGTTACTGGTTTGTTGTGTCACGTGTGAGAGAAGGAGAGAAGGGGGACCATTCCCTGCCACATGGCGTCTCTTAATTCGCTCCCAATATCATAAGATTTCCTATTTGTTGGTGTTCCACTTTTTTGGGGAACCATCCAACAATAGTGGGAAGGTTCATTTTACCCATTTTTCTGAAACGGGGAACATAATTCCCACTAATGTGGGTGCTCTTAAGGAGACCAAGATGACAGGTTTTGGATGAGTCATATCTTTCAATCCCCAAGGTTCAACCAAAAGGGTGAAAATTTCTCCACTACAAAATTTGCCTACAAATTAAAGTCGTGGCATGTCTTTTTTTCTTATTTTCTACTTTTATGGATACTAATACAATTCATTACCAGTGTCGGCATTCATGTAGAATCTACTGATTTGGTCAAGTTACTTGCAGGAAATTGTTGGAAAAGTACTCACAGACCACACACAATATCGAGCGAAAGTAAAAATACACTTTCCCCTTTTGTGTCGTAGAATGGGCAATCACAACCAATCTCAAGCAAATCAATATACACAACAACAAAGCAAGACTAAAACAACCCACAACAATAAAATAAAGCACACGAGGATTTACGTGGAAATCCCAATTAAGGGGAGAAAACCACAAGGCCGTTAGGTGCCACCCACCCTTCCACTAATCACCAATAAAATTAATGGGTACACCAATTGTCTTCTCTAAATTACATTAGAGGTATCACACACATCAAGGAACAACCTTGGAACAACAATCTTCCATAAACATCCCTAAAGTGGTAAAACAACAATTATTGAGAAATTAAGGTTGAATTAGATGTACCGACTTAGAGAGCACAAAATGATGATCCAACTGTTGAATATGTGGGTTGGGATGCCAGGAACACCGAGTCATAATTTGACGATAATCCGAGCACGTTTGGTCTTCGATCAAGGTGAAAAATTGAAACAGCTCTAAGAGTGAAACCTTCCCTCAAACTATCTGCCTCACTCTATTTTGTGTTGTATCTAAATGCTACTGCTACTGTGCCTAAATTCCAGCACACTCTTTTTCATCAAATCAACCCCTAAAGCTTTTTTTAGAAGCCAAATCATCATATGGGCTCAAGACATATTAAAACCCATATGGTAAATACCTTAGCAAATATAATAATTCCATAACATATGCGCACTCTTCTTCCAAGTAGAAGAGAATTCCCCAACAAATCTCCCCCTCACTCCTACTTAAGGGAGGAACAACCAACAACATGAACCTTATATCAATCTCCCCGCAAGGAGGAGGCTACAATACCCGCTTTCTTACAAGCTCTCCACTCGTCTTTGGGTAACGAACATGACATTTTGTTGGATTCGTTTTCAGTCATACCATGTGACCAATGATGACAAGAGTTGCAACGACCTTTCACAACCAAGTGTGTCATGTCTCTTGGAAGTGAGCATCCCGAACCAAGCACCTGCTTACCCTTGGGTGTTTCCTTGCTCTTAAGACTTTATCGGACCATGTGAACGGAAATCAGAAGTCTCATGCAAGGCACTAGACCCATCTTGCATGGCTTGTACTCTCTTCCCTTGTCGATGCACCTTTGACATATAGCTTTCATCATCTCGTCTCAAGTGAGGTACATGTGGTGGCTTGCAAACAACATGCTCAACAGGCAGTGAAATCAACATATCACCATCACTCAAAGCACCATCACCACTACACTTCTTTAGTTATTTACTTCTATTCTCCTATGATCAACACAACCATGAACAATAGAAGAAAGAGAATTACCTTCAAGGAGGAACTTCACACACTTCTTTTTCTTGTGATCAAGCTCCTTATGCATCAACTTGGACGAATTTGACACATTATCGCCCTTCTCACATAACTTTGCTTGCATCACTAAACAACCATTTTCTTTCTTTCCTCGAGCCACGATCAAAGATCCTTTAGTCAACTTCCTTTTGCCTTCACCAAAATAACTAGCATAGCCATCATCATCCAACTTTCCGGTGGAGATTAAGTTCACACAGACATCCGGAACATGCCTCACATCTCTAAGAGTCAACCAGCAACCAGTTGATGTCTCCAAATAAATTGTACCCAAGCCTACAATCCTGGATACCTTGTCATTTCCCATCTTCACATAGCCAAAATCACTACTAGTATATGATGAGAAGAACTCTGTGAGTGAGGTGAAATAATACAATTCCCCGAGTCAATCAACCAAGAACAATTATCAAAAGAGACCTCAAGTTTAGTATCACCACCAACAAAGTACAAGTCATCACTAGTTGCAACTGTTGAAGTATCTCCATCATCTTCATATTTCTCAGAATGTTGGCCTTTTTTTACCTTTCTCCCTACATTGTTGGGCTTTGTCACGCTTCCATTTTCGACACTCAGATTTCTTGTATCCCGGTTTGTCACAATAATAATAAGTGACCGGTCCCCTTGACTTCGATCTTCCTCTGGACTCGGAATTATCACTCTCATAATTCTTGTTTATTCTTCTTCCTCAACCCTGCTTTTCTGCTACATAAGCCCCCATGTCATTCGAAGAGGAGCTAATATCCTTCCGTCTAACTTCTTCATTCATCAAGCTTGCCTTCACAATCTCCATTGTGAGTTTTCCCTCTGGGGCAGAGTTACTAAGTGACACAACAAAAGTCTCTCAACTATCAGGAAGAGAACACAAGAGAAATAAAGCCTGCAGCTCATCTTCTAACACTTATTTCATTGTAGACAACTGATTCACTAAACTTGGAAAGAAATTCAGATGCTCAATAATACTTTTACCATATGAGTATTCCAACTTAACAAGTCTTCTCATGAGTGAGGCTTTGTTTAGTGCATTCTTCCTTTCATACATAGACTCAAGTTTCTTCCACTTTATTGTAGACAACTGATTCACTAAACCTGGAAAGACATTCAGATGCTCAATAATACTTTTACCATATGAGTATTCCAACTTAACAAGTCTTCTCATGAGTGAGGCTTTATTTAGTGCATTATTCCTTTCATACATAGACTCAAGTTTCTTCCACAAAGTGTAGGCATTTGTGTCACTAGCTACATGCTGAAAAACACTATGGTCAATAAACTGCCAAATTAAACCAACGACCTTCCGATTAAGCAACTTCCAAGCAGCCTCATCTTTGCCACTTGGCCTAGTCTCATTCAAGATTGGTTCATGCAAGTCTTTTATATAAAGAGTATATTCCATTCTCGTCTTCCAAGTTTGATAAGTAGAAGACGTGAGATTAAACATGCCACCATAAAT
This sequence comes from Beta corolliflora, assembly GCA_947648045.1. Taxonomy (NCBI): domain Eukaryota; kingdom Viridiplantae; phylum Streptophyta; class Magnoliopsida; order Caryophyllales; family Amaranthaceae; genus Beta; species Beta corolliflora. Next base: position 191,783 of record CANSZD010001046.1, on the reverse strand, counting down.
AATTTTATCTTCCATTCTAATCAACACAAGAAGAACACCCAAACGCTAATAACTGGCTCTGATACCAAGTTGTAGGGAAAGTACTCACATACCACACACAATATCGAACGGAAGTAAAAGTACACTTTTCCCTTTTGTGTCGTAGAATGGGCAATCACAACCAATCTAAAGCAAATCAATATACACAACAATAAAGCAAGACTAAAACAACCCACAACAATAAAATAAAGCACACGAGGATTTACGTGGAAATCCCAATTAAGGGGAGAAAACCACAAGGCCGTTAGGTGCCACCCACCCTTCCACTAATCACCAATAAAATTAATGGGTACACCAATTGTCTTCTCTAAATTACATTAGAGGTATCACACACATCAAGGAACAACCTTGGAACAACAATCTTCCATAAACATCCCTAAAGTGGTAAAACAACAATTATTGAGAAATTAAGGTTGAATTAGATGTACCGACTTAGAGAGCACAAATGATGATCCAACCGTTGAATATGTGGGTTGGGATGCCAGGAACACCGAGTCATAATTTGACGATAATCCGAGCACGTTTGGTCTTCGATCAAGGTGAAAAATCGAAACAGCTCCAAGAGTGAAACCTTCACTCAAATTCTTTACCTCACTCTATTTTGTGTTGTATCTAAATGCTACTGCTGTGTTGTTGTGCCTTAATTCCAGCACACTCTTTTTCATTAAATAAGCCCCTAAAGCTTCTTTTAGAAGCCAAGTCATCATATGGGCTCAAGATATATTAAAACTCATATGGCAAATACCTTAGCAAATATAATAAGCCAATAAGTATGTGTGGACTCTTCCTCCAAGTAGGAGGGAACACCCCAACAGAAATGGTACTGAACTACTGATAAATATAAGTAAATGGACTACAAAACAGATCTTTACAACGGGTCATCTTTTCCAACGGTGTACATTGCATAAGGTAGATATAGGGGTGTTAATGAGTCGAACCAAGACCGAACATAAGTACGCTCGGCTCGACTATTAGTTTAATTGGCTCGCCTCGAGCTAGAAATTCGTAAAGCCTGAAAACTGAGCTCGGCCCGAGCTCGAATCCAAATACTTAGGCTCGGCTCGAGCTCAACAGGCTTGAGAATTTGAGCCAACTAAAGCTGATATCAAAGTCAGTCTAAGGCCCAAACTAGACATAGTAATGAAGTTTGTTGTCAAATATTAGGCCCACACCATAGTCATATATTAGACCCATAAGGAGACTTTCATCCAACCAATTATTTTTTTGCTCAAATTATTCTTTTATAGATGCTCCTAGCTTTATCTCAAGGTCTCCTATCGAGACTCTTACCATTTGCATCTGATGTTGCTGCGTTGCACATCTCTCTTCAAATGCATTTTTTTACTTTCTTTTTGCCAGCAATGTGTTACTGCAAATGTCATCCTTCATTATATTAATTTGTAAGAAATTTTAATTTATTTTATTTCTATTTGTAATAAGGGTTCTTTTTCTTAAAATTTTAAAAGAACATTTTATGGAAAACAACAACTAAATTTTTGAAAATAATAGTAATAATAAGGGATATTATCTCAAATGACTCGAACATATTGGCTTTTTTCCCAAATAACCCCGACATTTTCACCCCTGTTGCGGATAACCCTAAACTTGTAATTTGTCATTAAACCTAACGGAATGTTGGACGGCGTTAACTGATTTTAAAACAAAAATAATTAGAGCCTTTTTTTAAAATAAAACCCAACTTTTCCTCTCAATTCTTTCTCTCTTATTCCTCTTTCATTCTACTGGGATTTCATGGCAGCAACCACGATTAACAACAACAACAACACCAACTACATCATCCTGGACCTCAATATATTGGGATGTGTTCATTTGATTGCAATTTTTGGGGTTTTTTTTTTTGCAATTTCTAGGTTTGGACCTCAAGATTCGCCTGGACTGATATGTGTTCGAGAAACAAGATGAGGTCCCTTCCAATTGGCTATGGTTCCCTCTGTTTTGTCTCCTCGTCCAACAAGTAAGCTGTAGATAGTGCTTTCTTGTCGAGCAAGTAAACTAGTATCCCTTAGATGTTCTTCTTTGGAGACTTGTGCAACAATGTCTGAATCAACCAAGTCCAAGCCTGAGCTTCGTTCCCGAACCTGCAAAAAGGGACCCACCCTGGAGGTTTGGGTGGTGGCTCACCCTCCGAAGCTTAAGTCAGATATCAGGAGTTGTAAGAGAAAAGTAATTTTAGAGAGAGAAAGTGAGAGAGTAGTTTTACAGAGTAACTTTGCACTGTTTGCATTGAATGATCCATCTTCTGATTTCAAGGGTATTTATAGTGATAGCAAGATGACAGCTATCCTTAAAATCTGACCTAGAATGGTGGCTCCTGATTGGTTGGGGAATCAGAACATGACACGTGGCAGGCCATGGTTTGTGAAGATTTATTAACCTCTCTCCTGCAGCCACCTTACAGTGCTGGGTTCTGACTGTTGGGCCAGAAGAAAAAGCCTTTTAACCCAACTGAGTATAGCCCAGAGATTAAGTCTTCTTTCAATATTAATTAGGGGGAGGACATGTGTACGGCTTAGAGGAGCCCAAGTGTCCTCAAAGGGACCATAGATTTTAGGCTACAACATTTGCCCTAAAAGGGTTTTCACTGTTGGCCCATCTGACGGTTAAGGCCCTTTTACCCAGGGTAGCTTCAATAGGCCCATCTGACGGTTTAAGGGCCTTTTACCCAAGGCAGCTTTATTTGAAATGAAGGAAATGTCGCGCCTTTTCCTGGGTTTTACCGGTCATAATCGACCGTTTTAGCCTCCTTTCGGTCATCCTTGACCTGCTCCCCAGGTTTCTTACCCCGCCTATAAATTACATTGGGGTGAGAACATTAAATCATTTCACACTTTAAGCGAATTTTTCTAGAGAGAGAAGCTCTGCCAATTTTTCTAGAGAGAGAGTGATTGCCCGTCCTCAGCTTTCTTCACCAACTCGTCCAGACGCTCAAGCAGGTATCTTTTCTTTGTTCTCTTTACTCTTCTTTATTCTTTATTCTTTCTTAGAAAATCAATAAAATGGAATCATCTTCGTCAAATAATCCTGGCCGTCCAAGAGCTTGCCTTGACCCTAGAACCGATACTTCTTCTTCGGCGCATTCTAGAGTTGGGCCTCTTTTGGCAAAGTATATATTTTTTTATGGTTTTGGCCGAGAAAGTCAGACGACCCAGTCTTTACCTGTGCAGGGTAATCTGGCGCGCGTCAAGCAAACGGTCCGTCTAAGACGAAAGGTAATAATTCCGTCAAATAGTTCGGATATGGAGGAATCTACTGGACGAGTTACAGATGAGACGAGGGAGGTCCAAAGTGCTGGGCCTTTAGGCGACCCCCTTTCCCCTAGCCGCAGCTTTGAGGAGACCCAAATAAACCCTGAAGCCAGTCCTTCTGGCCGGGACACTGAGATGGAGGAAACTGGTGAGGACGATAACAGCAGGGATTCTGTTGCTGCCGATGAGTCAGACGAAGCCTCTACTACTTCGTCTGAGATTAGAAAACGATTAGGTCCCCTCTCTGACCCCGCATTTATTTTAGCCAATCGCAAATGGTTAGAGAAAATAGGGCCGGACCCTAGCTATTTATCCAACTATATGCCCATGCCGGGCCTTTCCTTCGTCATCCCTAATAAGGAGGCCACTATTTTGAGCACTCCTAAAAATCATTTTGCTGTCTACAAGCTGGCTCTGGACGCGGGGTTAAGGTTCCCCCTCCATGAGTTTATAGAGCAAGTGCTTCGTTATTACAACATTGGCCACAACCAACTGGCTCCCAACGCCTGGCACAACGTCTTGACGTTCATAGCCGTCTGCGAGTTGCGCGACCTAGCCCTCTCTATTCAAGCCTTTACCCACATTCATTATGCGGCCAAAATTCCTGGTGCCGTGGACGGAACATGGCTCAGCATCTGCAACCGTCCTGGCTTTCTAACAGCCTGGGGCAAACCGTCAAAGATGCATGACTGGAAGGCCGACTTTATATATCTAAGGGCGGCCAACGACTCGGCCACGGAGAGCTACCGTTTCTATAACCGGGCCGTCACAAATACTGGACGAAAGCAGTCCTGGCTGGAGCTGGAGGACAAGTATGACGAGGAGGTAGTGGAGTACTTTAAAATAAAGAAGTACTCCAGGCCCGGCCAGAAATCCTTTAAAGGGCCAGCTAACTGGATACCCTTTAAGGAAATGTTTTATAATGACGACTTCTTGGTTGCCGCCGGCTTGCGGTTAGCCGATGATAAAGGTATCCATTCAATTCCCAAGTGAAACTCTTCGTCCATAATTCATTAGACTAACCAATTTTTTGTCTTTTTGCCGCAGACTCGGCCAGAACACGTCTCAAGGCTTCTTGGTCGGGAGACATAAGCATGTCTAAATTCACAGACAATCTATGGAAGGAATACGCCAAAAGCAGTGCCGAAAAGAGGGCTGAGACACTGGTAAATTAAGAAGTTTTTTTTTTTTTTTTTTTTTTTTTTTTTTTTTAAGACGAGGATCATTCTGGCTCATCCGGAATTGGCATCCAATCTTTGGACGAAAATTACCCAAAGAAGGAAAACGTCCAAGCATGGACGTTTACCTTTTGGATATTCTCGTCTGAGAGTTTTAAGGTCTCTGGACGAGGATAGCCCGAAGAAGGAAAGCGTCCATGCTAGGACGGCCACCTTCTTGGGGTCATACTCGTCTGAGAGATTTTGTAGCCTTTGGACGAGTACCATTTGGACTCGTCCAAGTTATGGTACCTTTCCTTGGACGAGAATAGCCCGAGGAAGGAAAGCGTCCATGCTAGGCCGTCCAATTTTGGGACGGCTTCCTTCTTTGCATCAACTTCGTCTGTATTCGGAATTTTGTTCGGACGAGGTTCCCTTAGGAGAGGAGGTGTTCGTTTTAAGACGCCTTCCTTCTTTGGGTGACCTTCGTCTGAAGCTTTGCAATTTGATTTAGACTTTGATCTGTGGACGTCCGTCATTTTAACTTGATTGTTTCTTGCAGAAAAATGCTCCTACAAACAAACTCCCTCCTGGGAAGTCATCTTCGTCCAAGAAGAGGCCTACAACGGCCACGGACCAGCCTCAAGCCAAAAAGCCTAAGGGCTTTGTAAAAAAGAAGACAGAGAAAGCTACTCCGAGTGGGGGAGAGGAAGTAAAGACCATGCTTCCCCCTAAAGATAAAGCTCTTAGGGAGGGGCCTTCTGCTGCCGCTCCGAGTGGGGGAGTGCGAGAAAATTCTGACCTTACTGGTCAGTTGGACGTTTTGCCTTCTGACTCGGCCAAAGTCAGACCAGACTCGGCCGAAGTCAGACCAGAGTCAGCCTTGGCTTTGGTGTTGCCGGGCGGAGAGGCAGCTGTCGAGAACTATCCGGAGCCACGGCTCGGTAGCGAAGCTGGTCTCCCAGATGCCCCTTGCTGTACGGACGGCATCCATCTCGTCTGGTGAGTCGTTTTACTCAAATAGAGTTAGGACGGTGCGGGTCGGTGGACAGTCTATGAGTCCGTCCAATAGACAAGCCATCGTCTTTCCCATCCAGATAACTGACTCTCCCCCTCTTTCAGATAAGGGCAAAGGCCCAGCTCTACCCTCAGCTCCTCCCACATTAGACTCGGACGAGGAGGAGTCTTCTCCTGCTTTTGCCAAAATGTCCAAGGGAGAAAAAGATCAGCTTAAGGAGGAGCTCTTCAAGTGCTACCCTGAATCCTACATCAAAGGGTTAAGGGGAGCGTCTGCCGGGCATGTGGGCTACATGTCCCGACTTCTTTCTTGAGGTATAATTTCTCTACGGTTTTGCTTTATACTTGTTCAAAGTTGCTTTGTGTTTTTGTAACTCGTCTAATGACTTGATATGTTTGTCTTGTGCCGCTTTTTTACTCGCAAAGATGCTTACCAAGAGTGGGCAAGGGAGCTGAGAAAAGAGAATAAGCATCTCGTCCACCAGGCTACAACGGCAGGCGACAGGCCATCCATGACATTGAGATGGTTAACACCCTTCATCGTCAATCTCAGGAGGCTTGGGAGAAAAGATCAGCCGAACTGGAGTCTGAAAAGAAGAATTATCTTGTTACCATTAATGATCTTTTCAAGGAGCAGGACCGTCTGAAGATGGTCATAGATGCTGTTTCAACTGATCTGAAGGGTGAAAGAGACGCTTTCTTCTTCTTGCCGTTGTTCGGGCGAGGAGGGAGAATATTCTATTAAGGGCGAGGACTGCTCGTCTGGAAAGAGAGGCGGCCAAGGCCTTTGACGATGCCAAGGAAGGGTTGGCGCAAGTCGTTGAAACGTCTAAGGGTTGGGCCATCAAAGCCTTTGAGATGCTGGCTGAGGAAACTGAGGTCCCCAGCTTCGTTCGTCGTCTGGAGTATCAACAGAGCGTTCATCGGGCTATGGTTTGTGCCGAGGAACCTCCAGAGTTTCTTGACTCCGACGACGAAGCTGCAGCTGAAGAGGAGAACCCTGAAGACGACCAAGAAACTCGTGCTGAAGATGATACCTAGCTTTAGGTTTATTTTTCTAAGTTTCTTTTCTTGTCTGCCATCGTAGTCTTAACTCTTCAGTCTTAAGCTGTAAATCTTTTGCCAATGATATATATGAAAGATTTTTTGCCAATTGCTTGTTTTTTATTTTTCTGAATTCCAATTTGACTAAGTATAGAATGAGCTTCGTCCTGAATGTTGGATGATCAGTGCAGATGTTTAACGAGAAAACGTGCTTGCCTTTAGACGACCGTCAATCAGCATAGATGTTTTGGACGGTCTACGAAATTTGAATGAATTACGCTTGCCACTTCTGATCCTTGCCCTTGGACGATTTAATATTGCAAGAGGTTGCCTTCTGTTCTTGGACGATTACAAATCTTCCAAAAAAGTGCAAGTGCTTATAGAGGATCATCCTGGTACTCTAGATCACTCTAGATCGTCTTCTCCTTTTAGACGAGTCTTTCCCCTATTAAGAAAGCGGCCAATATATAATGGCCCCCTGGACGAGCCATACTTTAGCCGTTTTTTTCGAGTTGGTAACACTCGTCCTGTAGAAGCAAAATATCTCAAAGGCATTTTTGATTTGTCCTGGTTTTGTAGACGACCTTTTCTCTTTAGCTCGTCCTATAGGCCTGTCTCATCCCCCCCTTCTTGGGCTAAGCTCGACCATATATGATGGACGAGCCATAGTCGAAGAAGGAGAGCGGCCAACTGTGGCCAATCCCTGCTGAATTTGCCAAGGACGGGCTTTAGAAACATGGTCAAACAATTTTCTAGCCGCCTTCCTTGAGGGAGCAATACTCGTCCGAAAGTAGCGATCCCTTACTAGGGTCTTTACTACTTAGCTGCCCGTATATTTGAAAATAAGTATCCTTTACCAAGGGCTTATTTCTGGTCAGCTTTCTCTTGGAGACTCTGACGTTTCTCTTACTAGAGATTTTGTCAAATTGATTGCCAATGTATGTTATCGACCTTTAGGTCGTTATACTTTTGGCCGGTCTCTTCGAGGGAGTGATGTTCGGCATAGAAATGAGTATTTTTGTTCCAAGTTATTGTCACTTTTAGACTAGTAACTGATTGAATGCCCCAAAGTGAACTAACTTGGTGAAAATAAACATGAGAAAACAGACGATAAGATAGTAGGAATTGTATTATATGAATTTTGCTTGACTAAGTGCCAAGATACATGTATACAATTCTTTTTTGTAGTCTGTGCCGTGGCACTTTGGACTTACTACAACTTTCAGCTGTATTCCTGACGATGATTGAGTTAAACATGATACTTCTTCAAGATTATCTGAGTTCCAAGTGCGCTGTATAACCCGTCCATCCAGATCTTGGAGACGAAAGGTGCCACTGCGCAGCTCTTCTATAATCAGATAAGGTCCTTCCCAATTTGGAGTTAGCTTTCCCATCTCCTTGGCTCGTCCAACAACCTCCATCTTCCTAAGAATAAGATCGCCCACCTTGAGTTGTCGTCTAACAACTCTTTTGTTAAACTCCCGAGCCATTCTCAACTTGTACAATTGCATTCTCAGTAAGGCATTGCCCCTGACTTCTGGTACTTGGTCCAAAGCTGTGCGTAATGCAGCCCAGTTGGCATCTTCTGTGTACAACATGACTCGCAGGGTGGGTTCATCAATCTCAATGGGCAAGACGGCTTCAGTGTCATAGACTAACATGAAAGGCGTCTCGCCTGTTGAATTCTTAGCGGTTGTTCTAATGGACCATAACACTAATTGCAACTCTTCAACCCATTGTCCCTTGGCGCTTTCCAGCTTCCTCTTGATTCCATTTGATAGAATCTTGTTGAAGGACTCGACTTGTCCATTGGCTTGTGGGTGGGCGACTGCCGCAAAGTGAGCTTTGATTTCTCTTTCTGACAACCAATCTTTCAGCTTAGGCGTTTCGAACTGTGGACCATTATCAAAGACGATGGACAGAGGCATGTCAAAACGAGTTATAATGTTTTTCCAGATGAAGCCCTTGACGTCGTTTGTTGTTATTCCTCGCATGGCTTTAGCCTCTATCCATTTAGTGAAATAGTCCACTGCTACTATCACAAACTTCTTTTGCCCAGCTGCCACCGGGAAAGGTCCTAATATGTCCATGCCCCATTTGGCAAAAGGCAGGGGGAACAAAATGGGACTTAAGTAATTGGACGACTTCTGATGCAGGTTTCCATGTTTCTGGCAACTGTCGCACTTTTTCGCATAGACGAGGGCGTCTTCCTTCAAGGTAGGCCAGTAGTACCCCGTCCTTAAAGCCTTTTCTCCTAATGCTCTTCCCCCAATGTGCGATGCACAAGCTCCCTCATGGAGTTCTTTCAAAACCTCTAGACCATCTTCTCTGGTGATGCACTTGAGGAGAGGACGGTTGAATGATTTCTTGTAAAGGGTCTCATCCCATAGCTCAAACCACTTGTCTCTAGCCTTCACATACTTAGCCTTTACAGGGTCAGAAGGCAATCGCCCCGTTTTCTTGTATTCTATGATCGGCTCCATCCAGACTGCTCCTCGGCTAAGAAACATAATTTGCTCTTGGTCAATGCTCTTTTTGGGTTTGACTTCCCAAAAAACTGTTCTTGGCACATCTCCTTCAGCAGAGCTGGCCAATTTAGAGAGAGCATCTGCTTGATGATTTTTCGACCTTGGCACTTGGTCGAGAACAAATCATTTTAATGGCTCAATCTCATCCTTGATCAGTCGCATGTATTTGCTCATTGATGTTTCTTTGCATTCAAAATCGCCATTGACCTGACTGACGACTAAGAGAGAGTCCGATTTGGCCTCAATCTCTACAGCTCCAGCCGCCTTGCACATTTTGATTCCAGCTAAGAGTGCTTCATATTCAGCTTCGTTATTGGACGCTTTGAATTGGAATCTTAATGCATATTCAAACTTGTCCCCTTCGGGAGACTGACAAATGATTCCTGCCCCACATCCATTGACAGTGGACGACCCATCGACCATGAGCGTCCAATGCTTCCTTCGTTTAGCTGGATCTGATATTGGCTCTATATTTGGCCGAGTAAGCTCAACTATAAAATCTGCCAAGGCTTGCCCCTTAATGGCTTTCCTTGGTTCAAATGATATATCAAACATGTTGAGCTCAACTGACCATTTTAGCATTCGTCTAGCGGCTTCCATTTTCTGCAGAACTTGCTTCAAAGGTTGATCAGTATAGACGAGTATACTGTGTGCCAAGAAATAGGACCTTAACTTTCTGCTGGCCATGACGAGGGCCAATCCAAACTTCTCAACGGGAGTGTACCTATTTTCCGTGTCTTTGAGTACGTGACTCACGAAGTATATTGGGACTTGGACGGATTCTCTTTCAGCCAGCAGAACAACACTCACAGCTTGAGTGGACACGACCAAATATACAAACAGCTTCTCCCCCTCGGCTGGGCTGACCAACCTAGGCAGCTGCCGAAGGTGGTCCTTGACCTGCTGTAGTGCTTGCTCCGCCTCATCTGTCCACTCAAACTTAGCCTTTTTCTTAATAGTGGCGAAGAAGTGATGGCACTTGTCGCCTGACTTAGACAAAAAACGTCCAAGGGCAGCCAAGCAACCCGTCAGTCTCTGAACTTCCTTCACCTTTGACGGAGACTTCATGTCTAAAATAGCTTGTATCTTCTCGGGATTTACTTCAATTCCCCTCTGGTCTACCAAAAAGCCTAGGAACTTCCCTGACAAAACCCCAAAAACACATTTGCTGGGATTCAGCTTTAACTTGTATTTCCTGAGAGTTTCAAAAGTTTCTCTCAAATCACCCACATGACTTTCTTCTTGACGGCTCTTGACTATCATATCATCAATATACGCTTCCATGTTCCTTCCCAACTGTGGCTGAAAAACAGCATTGATCAATCTTTGGAATGTGGCCGGAGCATTACGCAGACCAAATGGCATTCTCAACCAGTCATACAGTCCTTTTTCAGTAATGAAGGACGTTTTGTCCTGATCCTCTGGCCACATGGGAATTTGATGGAAACCTGAATAGGCGTCCATGAAGCTTAGTAAAGCGTGGCCGGCTGTGGAGTCCACTAGACGATCCAACTTCGGCAGCGGAAAGCTGTCCTTGGGACAAGCCTTGTTGAGATCGGTATAGTCTACACACATCCTCCAGGTGCCATTGGGCTTGGGCACCATGACCACATTTGCTATCCATTCTGGATAATAAGTCGCTTTGATGAATTTTGACTCCAACAACTTCTGAACTTCCTGGTCGACCGCTTGATTCCTAGCCGGCCCTAAATGCCTTTTCTTCTGACGGACTGGTTTTAATTTTGGATCAACATTTAGCCGATGGACGGCTACTTCTGGATCAATTCCAGGCATTTCTTCAACACAATAGGCAAACACGTCTTGAAATTCTTTCAAAGAAGCCGATTAAGAGGTTCCTCGAAGCCCAAAGAGAGCGAAGAACCAATTTTCAAGGTTCGTTACGGGCGAGCCTCATCCGGAGCGGACGTCTTCCGGGGCCTCGACGGGTTCCCGACGCTCTATTGCTAGTCCCATGATGGCCATCACTTCTTCAGGCAAGGGAGGCTCTTCCTTGATGATTTCATATTTTCTCTTCTTGCTGGGAAGATGCTCAGACGCCTTCCTTGAGGGAGCGAGAGGCGTCTGAAGGCTCTCAATGGCCATCTTCAATGAGGCCAAATGGTCCTTGACTATCCCGGACGTTTTCCTCTCGCTAACCACCTTCGTCTTATCTTTCTCTATTTCAGACGTTTTCCTTTCACCAGCAACCTACGTCTGATCTTCATTGCATATCTTCCATGATGACGGCTTTAGCGTAGTCAGATAACACTCCCTAGCCCCCTGCTGGTCCCCATATAATGAGCCAATCTTGCCATCATCACACTCATACTTCATCAACATCAGGTGAGTTACTATTACGGCTTTGACGTGATTCAGAGTTGGTCGTCCAAGAATGACATTGTAGGCTGTCAAATCTCGGACCACCAGGAACTTGATAAACAGAGTTCTAGCGGCATCCTTTTCTCCCACTCGAACGGGCAAAGTAACAGTTCCCATTGGGTGGATGACTCCTCCCCCAAACCCTGTGATGGGATGGTGAACGGGAACCAAGTTCTTCTCATCAAATTTTAATCTAGACAAGCGGTCAAGATCGATGATATCCGTCGAGCTTCCGAAGTGTCGATCGAATTCTTCTTACTCTCAAGTTTGCTATTTTCATTTCTACAACCAAAGGATCATCATGGGGAGTCCTCAACTCCGCCCGATCTTGCTCACTAACTACCACCCTTGGGAAGGGCTCAGCCTTTGTCTAATCAGCTAACAAAACTTGGCCAAGCTCCCTAAGGTAGTTTTTGTGTCCTCTATTGGTTGGTCCTCCAGCAGCAAACCCTCCGGAAATTACGAGAACAACATCCTCGTCTGTGCTCTCACTCTCCTTCTTCTTAGTCTGCCAATTGTCTTTCTTTTGAAACTTCCTTCCCCCTTGAGGCATATAGGAGTTCATCTTTCCCTTTCGAGCTAGCTCCTCCAAAGCCTTCTTGAGGTGCTTACATTCATTAGTTTCGTGACCGCAATCCTTGTGGAAGTGGCAATACTTGCTCTTATCCCTATTTCTATAAGGGGTTTTCATCTCAGCTGGGGCCTTCAACTCATATTGATCCTTAATCTCCATGAGAATGGAGTATTGGTCCTTGTTAAATTCAATAGGATTGGATGAGGATGGCTCAGCCTCTTTTCTCTTGCTCCTCCTGGAGGAAGTGGTGGTGGAGGTTATAGCCCATGTCTCGGCCTTCTTGGGGTTGCTCTTCTTTGGCTGAGCAACCTCTTCAGGCTTCTTAGACTCGGGATGCTTTGCCTCAGCACACACTTTGGTAGCGTGAATAAACGCTTCAGCTTCCCTTAAGGCTTCGGCAAGAGTGGAGATTTTCTTTTTAACAAGATCAAACTTAAAGCTTCCTGGCCTTAGACCCCTAATGAAGGCGTCAAAGGCCACTCCAGTGTTAAGATCTTGGATCTGAAGGACTTCTAGGTTGAATCTCTTAACGAAACTTCTAAGAGCCTCCTTAGGTCCCTGGACGACCTTGCCTAGGTGCATGCTTGTTTTTTGTTCTTGCTTGTTGGCAACAAAGTGACTAGTGAATAAGAAACTGAGTTCCGTGAAATTATTGACTGAATTGGGTGGAAGATTGTTAAACCACTTCTGAGCTACCCCTTTCAGAGTTGCTGGGAAGTTCTTACACCAGGTAGCATCATCTACTCCTTGGACGTACATATGATGTTTGTAAGCAGATAAGTGATCATCGGGATCTGTTGTTCCATCAAAAGATTCTATAGTAGGGAGTTTAACCTTTGGGAAGGGGGGCGCCTCCATTATCCTGGTCGAGAATGGAGTGGGCCAGTTAATCTGGAGGGCTCCCATCTGTCCCTCAATGGGTATGTACTCCTTACGATATTCCTTTAACACAGGATCAGACGACGTGTTTGCAAGGCAATGGACGCCTATAGACCTGGGGCCGAGTCACCGTCTTCTCCTGTCGTGGATGAACAAGAGAGTGACTTAAACTTCGTCCCTCCCCTCTGGACGACAACCTCAAAGGAGGGTCTCTCAGGTATGATGTCGAACCTGTCACTGATCGTTGTATTGCAGCAGCTCTCTTTACTTCTAGATATTCTCTGGCATCTGTTTCCATTCGGTGCCCACTTGGACGAACATGGTCCTGGGTCCTTACCACCAAGTTCCAGTCCATCTTTCTTCGCTGATCATTATCCTCTTGCTGCTTTCCTCTTGCCGTCCTCCTAGAGGGTTCCTGACGAACAGGTCGACTAGGGCCTGGACGATCTTCATGGGAACGTCCCCTAGGGGGAGGTGGATTGTTAGCAGCCGGCTCAGGGTTAAGCCGGAAGAACAGCATATTGCTCTTGATTCGTTCTGGACGACCATGCAGCCATCTTTGCACGGAAATCATTCAAGGCGTTCTCTAGATGGGCGGCGATCCACACGGACGTTCAAGATTCTCTTGAATGACAGGTTGCTGGCTTGGTCCAGTAACTTGGACGATGGATGGGGGTCTATCCCTTCCTCGAGGCGGTCTCTCGTGTTCTACTGTGTCTTCGACATTAACCTGAAGACTTCGGTTTCTGGCAAGGTTGGACGATTGACAATCAGTCATCGTTGCGTCTCCCCACAGACGGCGCCAAATGTTTTGTCTCCTCGTCCAACAAGTAAGCTGTAGATAGTGCTTTCTTGTCGAGCAAGTAAACTAGTATCCCTTAGATGTTCTTCTTTGGAGACTTGTGCAACAATGTCTGAATCAACCAAGTCCAAGCCTGAGCTTCGTTCCCGAACCTGCAAAAAGGGACCCACCCTGGAGGTTTGGGTGGTGGCTCACCCTCCGAAGCTTAAGTCAGATATCAGGAGTTGTAAGAGAAAAGTAATTTTAGAGAGAGAAAGTGAGAGAGTAGTTTTACAGAGTAACTTTGCACTGTTTGCATTGAATGATCCATCTCCTGATTTCAGGGGTATTTATAGTGATAGCAAGATGACAACTATCCTTAAAATCTGACCTAGAATGGTGGCTCCTGATTGGTTGGGGAATCAGAACATGACACGTGGCAGGCCATGGTTTGTGAAGATTTATTAACCTCTCTCCTGCAGCCACCTTACAGTGCTGGGTTCTGACTGTTGGGCCAGAAGAAAAAGCCTTTTAACCCAACTGAGTATAGCCCAGAGATTAAGTCTTCTTTCAATATTAATTAGGGGGAGGACACGTGTACGGCTTAGAAGAGCCCAAGTGTCCTCAAAGGGACCGTAGATTTTAGGCTACAACACCCTCAACATCAACACCCTCCCGCCCTCCATACCAATCTCATTTTCTCTCTCTCTCTCTCTCTCTCTCTCTATCTCTTTCTCTCTCTCTCTCTCTCTCTTCTCTCTCTCTCTCTCTCTCTATCTCATTTCCATGGTCGCCAACTCCATCTTTCATCAACACCCTCATCTTCTCTTCCCATCATACCACACTCCAAAGCAATATTCATCCATGGTACAAACAACTTCAAAATTACCCAATTCAGTTGCAATTGTTCTCTAATTCCCACCACTTCCGGTCCTTTTCAAAACCCTTTTGTTGAACACGATGACAACCCGTTCATTGTTGTCAATTTCTACAACTTTTTTTCCATCAAAGACCCTGAATTTGAAGTTCCCAGACGTTTATCTGTTTTATAAGTTCATTTCTGATCTTTCTCTTGCAATTTTTTTAAGGAGGAATTGTTTTTGTTTAAGTTAGAGATTGCATATGAATTTTGCTGAGAATTTTCTTATTTATTTTGGAGACAATAATGACATCAACAACAGTTCACGCAGAGGAGAGAGAAAATACGGCTGCCAGGGTTTGGTGAGTTAATTGGTTAATTGTTTTTTTGAAGAAAATTGTAATTAAGGCACAATATGATAAGGTGCGTGGAGGACAAATCAAGGGGTGGTGGAGGGGGTGGAGGAGAGAGAGAGAGGAAATCAGTTGGCACCATTGATGAGTGTTTGAGAAGAGTCGGAATTAAAGAACAAGAGAAAGAAAGATGTGTTTGGCTTTTTTTAAAATAGTTAACGTCATTAGCTATTCCGTCAGATGTAATGACAAAATACAAGTTCAGGATTATCCGCGATAGGGGTGAAAATGTCGGGGTTATTTGAGAAAAAGACCTATATGTCAGGGTCATCTGAGATAATATCCCTAATAATAATAATAATAATAGTTATAATAATATAAATATTATAAATAATTCGAGCCTGTTCACGAGATTTCGAGCCGGACTAAGGATAGCTCGGGCATGGCTCGTTAAGATCTCGAGCCGAATCCGAACTCGAGTCGAGCCCGTTCGAGCCGAGTTTTAACCGAGCCGATCTCAAATAGTTCACGAGCAGGCTCGGCTCATTAGCATCCCTAGGTAGACAAACTCAAATGGCTTAGCTCATAAGATAATAACCAAGTGTCGTTCTTCACTTTATCCTTGTTTGATTGTTGCTCCAAGTAGCCAATGTCAAAACACAAAAAAGGATTTTGAATATCAACGTAATAAAATATGATGTATTCTCTCTCCTAAAGACCAAATTCCGTACCAAGTAGCCACAAATACTTCTTTAGCAAATACCAAAAACATCACTCTATGTCCTCCATTTATCCATATTTCGATCATCCACTCTTCTCTCTCATTCAATTGTTATTTTGATAATTTTTTTTGACAAAGGCTACAACTACCACTAAAACAAAGAAAAAGAAACTAAGGAAAACATCTAAAACCATTAGCTAGATCATGAGCCTTTTGGACTTGAATTCTCTCAACTTTTCGAAGCACACAAGTAGAGAGAGACGAGGCAAGTGAAAGAACATGTTGAACTGTCCATCTTAGGGAAGCATTATAAGCTCCTTTAGCTTGAAGTAGTTGGATGACACCCGTGGAATCAGTTAAAACATGGAAGGCAGAAAAACCTTTATCAACAGCCCATTGAATGCAGTAGAGCACCGCACATAACTCAGCTTGCAAAGCACTTTTGGCAATAAAATGAGCCCCCCAGTAGAACCCTGGTGACCAAATGCCTGATCCACATACCAGCCAGCTCCAGCCCTAAGAGTATTTTTTTATCCCAAGATCCATCAACTTGAATTATTACCGGAACATTCATTGCAAAATGATGACCAATATCAACCAACAAGAAACCTGGAGGAGTATCCTGTATTTGCTCAGGAGGATGAAGAAAACGAAGTTGTTTCTCCAGGAGCTCAACATACCTCTAATGTTGAGCAGAAGCAACAGCAATGGTCACACATATTTGAATAGAAGAAAAACTATCTCCACAAAAGATAGAATTATTTCTAGCAATCCAATTAAATACCCCATAAATGTGCCACAAAAGATGAAATTTTGAGGCTATTATGGCCTTCCTTACTGATAAACAGTCGGATGTATGAGAAAACCCAATCTCTCATAGATAAGAAATTCTCTAAGTTTGAGTGGATAGCAAGAGTGCTACCCCTCCATATTCTTTGGATAACAGAACAAAGACAAAATAAGTGAAGATCATCTTCATCATCATTTTGACAAAAAAGGGCAAACAAACGAAGAAACAATACCCTTCTTAGCTAGGTTGATTCTTAATGGAAGAATATTGTAGCTAAGTTTCCATAAAAAGAGCTTCCACTTAGGTTGGATATTGAGATGCCATAATAATTTAAATAAAGAGTTATTTTCACAATGAGGATCAGCATTAATGATGGAGATAGTATTGAGAAAGGCATACCCACTTTTAGAAGTGAAAGCACCAGATTTATGATAATTCCAAATCAACGTATCCATCTTGTCAGTATGAGGGAGTTCAAGACTAAGAATTGATTCTGAATCTTTAAAGCAACACATTTGACGAAGAAGAGGAACATTCCAGTGTGGAATAGGAGAAAGATCAATCAAATTACTAACCATTGTGGTCTGCACTTGACGAAGAGGAATACTTGAGCTTGCTGTGGGAATAAAATTATATAACCAAGGTTGACCAAAAGCTTTAATACTACGTCCATTCCCAACTTTCCAACTACAACCTTTAAGAAGAAAAACTTCAGCATGAGCAATACCACGAGCACCCCAAAAAGTGGTTCTAGGAGTACAATTACTAATACCTGATAAAATAGGGGTAGGAGTAATGGCATTATAAACTCTACTTAGTAAATTCTGAGGCTTAGTATAAAGAGACCAAGCTGTTTTCATTAAAATAACCTTATTCACCATCGAAGTTGCCCGAATACCGAGGCCACCCATTCCTTTAGGTAAGTGAACAATGGAACTTTTAATCCAATGAATACCTTTGGCATTAGTTCCAGCCCACCAAAACCTCATGATCAAAGCATCAATTGTGGAAGAAGTAGAAACAGGAAGTTCATAACATGAGATAACATGAGAGATCATCGCAATTAAAATAGTGTTGATGAATACCAGTTTTGTTGCTTGAG
The DNA here is from genome assembly GCA_947648045.1 of Beta corolliflora. NCBI lineage: Eukaryota > Viridiplantae > Streptophyta > Magnoliopsida > Caryophyllales > Amaranthaceae > Beta > Beta corolliflora. Next base: position 174,294 of record CANSZD010001046.1, on the reverse strand, counting down.
AAAGTCTAAGAGTATTCCAGTGGACAATCTTGGCAGAAATTTTATCTAACAGAAAGGAGAACTGATGCCTTTTTGAACCTTGAATATCAATGGGAGCCCCTATTTCGATATTTTGATGAAAAAAACAATACATTTTAATGGCGTTATAACTAATCATTATTTTTTTAAATTAAGAATAACTGAATAATCATTCAGATACTATATTTTAATTAAATTTAGCCGTTGTCTAATTTTTCTTTGAAACATTTTGTAATGACTTTTTAAATAAAAAGGAAAAATTGACAACAATAATCCCAACTATGACCATTTCGCTCAAAATAATCCCTACTAAGGATTATTTCAGAATAATCCCAACTATTATAGGTATCCGCCCAAAATGCTCCGATGACTTGAGGAAACCGGTTCAACAGGTCACTATGGACATGTGTCACTATATTGTTGGTATGACAAATTTCCTTTTTTAATCTCTTAATCTCAACCTTTAAGGGGCCAATTTTCGGGTGATTTTTTGGCAAAGAGAAAGATTAAAAGAAAGCTTGAGTTTTAAATTACAAAAGCCCTCTTTCAATTCCAGATTTTAACCAATAAATGATTAAAGCTTTAAAGAGAAGCTAGATTAAGTAAAGAAGAGTTATGTGGGTGGCTGAGCACCGTAATGCCACCAGCCACCACCACCAAACCACCATCTCTCCTTAACATTCACCGTAAAAAGTAACATTCAAAGACAAGTCTTTTTCAACAAGAAAAAAAGAACATAAAAGGGAAAATAATGATTTTTCATGTAAGAATTAGACACAAATTTTTCGGCAAAAACCGAAATTGGATCACTCACAAACTTAGGATCAAAGTATTATGGGTTCAGGCACTTTCTCTTCTTAACCTTTATTTCTTTTTCAAGTTCACTCTTCTTCAACCTCTTTGATACTCCTTCAATGGCGGTTTTTTTCTCCTTTTGACTTAACAATTATTTCTGAAGTATTTTACATCTTCATTGTAACAATTGTAAGAATTCGATCAATGGGTTGGTAATTGTGAGATTTTTGGAATTTTCAGTTGTAAATAAATTGATATTCTTCACCTTTGACTTCGCTTAGCCAATTATTGAAGAAATTGTAGATGGACTCTTAACTTCTACAAGCTGTGAAAATCAGCGAGGTTCATGACGACTCTGAAGGAGAGAGGATAGAGAAAGTGAGAAGAGAAAGATAGAGGTTGGGGTGGTTTTAGGGGGTAAGACTGGTCGTTGGTGGTTTTAGGGAATGGGGGTGATGATCGGTGTTTTTTCCCCTTTTTTACCGGTTTATCAAGTTACAAGTCACTTGGGAGCATTTTGGGCGGATACCTATAATAGTTAGGATTATTATGGAATAACCCATAGTAGGGATTATTTTGAGCGAAATGATTATAGTTGGGATTATTGCTGTCAATTTTTCCAAATAAAAATTTAATTTCATAAAAATTTATTATAACTTAATTATTTCAAACATCTAGGTAGTGTTTTTCACTGTTCTCCACCAGGTTTTAAACAAAATTACTACTATTAATCACCACTTTTGATTGAACTTTGGAGAGAAATTTTAAACAAAACTAACATCTAGGGTAATATTGCAGTACAGTTAACCTCCATATAATGTCCAAAATTTTGCAATATTACCACTATTGATTACCGGTTATCCAACTAGTTATGAGCATTGTTCTTCACTGTAATCAGAACTTTTTCCCAAAATAGTGCTTCCTTTAATTAGAAAATAATTTCTACTTTACTCTAAAGGAAAAAATTAATTCCCCATTTACTATCCACTTAGGATGGATTAGGGATCAGAAAATTTTTGTAAACGAAACTACTAAGTCTGAGTTAGCGGTTTTAGTTAAAAAAGGACCTTGCCAACTTAGCGATTTTGGTTAGAATTTTTGTTTATGTTTTTGAAAAAGTTTTCACCTGTTAAGTGGATGAATTATGGTGTATCCGAGCTAAACCATTATTTCAGGTAGAAGTTTTAGTAAAATTAATCGCTACATGGGTAGCGATTTATAACTTATTATTGGCTAAGGTAGCAGTTTATTTTTTTTAGTAAAACCACCACCTGAAACAGCGGTTTAGATTGGCTAACCGCTAAGTCACTTAGCTGTTTTACATCAAATTAAAGTTTTTTTTTTTAAAATCACAATATCAGTAAATTAATTTTCTCTTTTAGAGTTGAGTGAGAATTATCTTCCAAAACCCATTATTTTGGGGAAAAATTAAATTCCTGTAATCCACACAAGTTTTTAGAATAAGAAAAGAGAGCAAACACATTTCCAGTAAAAAAGTAGGAATTTTTTTTTGTTTTAACTACCTTTCTTATAACACATTATCGAATAACTTCCTTTCTTACTTTTTTTTGTACATTTAACTATCTCTCATGTTCCAAATCATTGGTATTGCTACCTTTTGGTGGATTATGTCAAAAATACGAAATGTCCATTCTACATTCCATTAATTTTGTAAAATCTAACAATTAAGCCACCTTCTTTCATTTTGTCTCCTTATTCCTATTCCTTCCCTCCAAAAGACCAGTCATCTTCTTCTTCTTGACTTCTCCACCCACCATTTTTTTCATCTTTTTCTTCTTTCCCTCTGTCTATTGGGGCTTTACTCACACTTTTAGGGCTTTTGAAAATCACGTCCAAGATTCTTCCTTTATGGTTGGGAAAATTTGTAAGTCATGAACTTCCTTCTTGGATTATCATGTGTCCAAACCTCAAAACTAGCCACTGGATCGGAATACCACAGTTGCACTTAACTTTCTTGCTATCAAGGGAAAGAGTTGAGGAGGAAGTCATTGTCCTATATGCAACATAATCAAACTAAAGCTTAAATTTAGCTAAACAACGAATGGAATTAGATAAATTTTTGTCCCAATTGTAAACCCTAATTTCTTATAAACCCTCCATTTATAAAATTCCTAATTTACTAAAAACCCTATATAACAAAATTGAACATCCAATCTTACCTCGATTGACATAAACAGGATGATTACCTCTCCCGAAAAGGTCGAAATTTCCTCACACGCCAATTGTGGTTTATGGTGACTGTTTGAAGATTAATTGGAGAAATGATCTTTGAAGAAAGAAGAATGAGTTTATAAGAAAAAACCAAGGGAGAGTTCCAAAGAATTGGGGAAGAAACTCAAAGGTGGACCCCCATGTAATGACTACCTTAATAGAATCCATCAAATTAAAAGACAGAAATACCAATATTTTGGGAAACAAAAAAGGTAGTTAAATCTAAAAAAAATTAAGAAAGATAATTATTTTAAAGATGTTTTATAGTATTATTTCCTCTGGTTTTTATTATTGTACCCATTTCTTTGGTGCACATTTGCGAGACACCAATTTGAACCTTAATATCTCTAATTATCAATAAGGAGAAATAAAAAAAAGTTGATATTTGAATAATGCACATTGAAAAAAAACTAAGAAGATATCACATGAATATATTTTTCCATAAGTAGAAACCACGAGAGATAGTCAAAGTCAATAGTGTCAAAAGACAAAGTGTAAATCGATAAAACCATAGAGAGTATAAAGGTCGTTAAAAAAACTGAAAATCCCACCTTGATCATCCTTCCTTTTCCTCATTTCTTCTTCAAACTCCTCTAAATTCCTCCTCTCTTTCTCTCTCTCACCTTCTGCTACTGTTCAATCATGGCGGTAATAAGCCGCCTTCTGAGATCATCATCATCATCAAATTTACCTCTAATTCCATCCACCATTAACATAATTTCTCGTAAATTTGCGTCTTTAACTTCCGAAACTACCCTCCAGTCTCCTCCCTCTTGGAATGACACATCCAATAATAAACCTCTAACATTGCCGACTGAACCTAAGGGTAGAAATGTCCACTGGGTTTTTCTGGGTTGTCCTGGTGTTGGTAAAGGCACTTACGCTACTCGTCTTTCGAAGCTTCTCGGTGTTCCTCATATTGCTACTGGTGATTTGGTCCGTGATGAGCTCGCTTCCTCTGGCTCTCTCTCTCTTCAGGTTCGCTATACTTCTTTCGCTTTCTTATTAATTGCAACGTTGCGTACTGTCCTTTGACCATATTATGATTTATACGTAAGGATAAGTTGGTTTGTTTTGGAATTTGGGTTGTTTTTAATGTTTGTTGTTATGTTATGTCATTTGTTAAACCCCGTGCAAATTGTGATTCGGAAAAAGGCGAATGTGGTTTACTTTTGGGCTAATTTGACAAAATTAGGTAGTGAATTGCGTTCTCGTACAGTCGTACTTATTATGGTGGTAATTTGAATTCTGGAGTTATGATAAATGATGATGTTCTCTTGCAAGGATTCTGAAATTATAATTTTTTTTTTCCTTGTAGAAGTCCCATTATGTTGTATTGTTTGCATCAAGAGCAACAACATAAAATCATGTTGAAACCTCTAGGTATTCATTTTCATTGTTGTGGTGAAAGGGGTTCGATTTACGTTCGTATAGAATAAGTTGAAGTCCTGGTTGATTGTGCTCCATGGTGGAGTAGGTTTGTTTGATCATTGATGGATGGTTTGCATAGTTAAGAGTGTGTTTGGATAAAATATATGGAGGGAAGGGGAACGGGGGGAAGGAGGGGGGAGGGAAAAAAAGAAAAAGAAGGGAGGAAGTGTGAGCTTGCAAATTCCTTTCAAGTCTTTTCAGCATTAAGGGTCCCTTTGCTTTGAAGAAAAACGTTTTCTGTGGAAAATGGTTTTTGATGGGAAAATTTTAAGTGGAAAACGCAAATGAATATATTTCCTTTGTTTGGTTTCATCAAAAACTCTTTTCCACCTTAATTTTTCTTTTTGAATCCCTTGTCCAACCAAACAACGGAAATTGGGGAAAATCGTTTTCTTGGAAAACGTTTTCCCCCAATGCAAACGAGACCTAAAAGGATTGTTTTTAATTAAAAGCGGAAGAAAAAATGAATCCTTTCAATTCTCTTCCTTTCTCTTATCATATTCAATGTTCAAACAAGAGAACATGGATCCCTCGCCTTCCATCTACATTCCCCTATATAAACATATTGTGAGGGTAAGAAGTGGGTGTATCTGGAGATGAAGTTGCATAAGTTTGACATTTTCAATGCTACCATTGGCCATGAATAGAGAGGTGCAATCCTACATGGGATCGAAACCGTGGTAATCGCCAATTCAACCCCCTCCTTGCCCCCCTAAAGATAAGTTGTCTGGCTCTCTGTCTTCACTCTATGGTTCTTGCACACCTTGGGTTAATATTTTGGAGAGACGGTTTATGAAATGCCTTAGATATGCACTTTGGCAAATACAAATTTCAATATCTTCATGGGAGCTGAACAAAACCATATCTCAAAATTAACTAAGCTCTTGCATACCTAATATTCAGTAGAGAATTGGGCATGTTTTTATTCTAGATGCTTTTTCTTTATGTATCCATCTTGCTTAGATTGCTTTCTCTTCACCTTAAATAAATAATTTTCAAGTCTATAAGTTCAGATTAAGTTCCAATAAGCTCCAATAAGTTGTAACGCCTCATAAAATAGGGTTCAATAAGTTCCAATAAGTTTAGATTAGTTGAGATAAGTTCCAATAGTTCCTATAAGTTCAAATTAGTCTAGTCAAGATAAGGTGAAGAGAACGCAATCACTTTCCCTTTTGAGTTAATTGACTCAAGGCTTGTTAAATTAATAGAATATCTAACTCAGACTTTCATGTCGTGGCCTTTTCTTTTTCTAGTTGAACCTGGGACATATCCCTCTTCTTTATATTTCTAACCACTAGCTTTAGGCCAAAATGCGTAGCTGCGATCTCCATACCTCTTCCACCTCGTTAATCTGTTAGTACTTTTTCTTTCAGCTTGTGTAGTGTAACTTGAGCAATAGTCTCTTTATACTTAAATAGATGCTACGCTTTCCTAAACTGGATTTGTCACAATACTTGCTACATAGTACCATTGGACACTCTTTCACAGAATTCACACTCAAAATGAGTAACATATCTCTATTTAATGTTAAAGTATGTGGGGGACCATGCTTTTTAAGGTTTAAAGGCTGATTGACCATGTTCCATGTGGTCTGGTTCTTTCTCTTTTTACCTTTAATAAAATGTTTTCCGTTTCTCTATATGTTGATGTCCGATTGGTCTGGTTCCTAGATGAATCTTTCTTTCTTCGTTTCATTTTTTTAAAACTATATTACCGTTGGTAATAACCAACATTTGTGCTGAATTTGGCTTATTAAAGTGTGTATAATATGAAGGGGAGATTCTCTTCCCTTTGGGTGGCATTATTGTTTGTTCCATTGTTGAAGCCTAGTCAATATTGCTCTTGTTAGTTTTTGTAACTTTAGGAGATTGCTGTGAATCACATTGCAACGTGTCTCTTGTTTTTTAATTTTTTTGTTGAACTGTGTGATCCAAGTATTGAAAGGGAAGGCATTCCAATCATTTAGTAGCTTTCAGCTCTGCAGGACTTCAAAAGATAAGCACTGTGCAAATTCTTCATTCATTTATCACCAGAACTTTGGCCCAAAAATGATCATGAAAATATGATATTAACTTGTCTCATTACTCGCTAATAATTTGCAGCTCAGTCTAATGAGGTAATCTTTCTTGATGTTCTGAAATAATCTGCTAGATGTGCTCTCTGCTCTTTTCTCCATTTTTAAGATCTTTCTGCTTGTATTATTGATTCTCATTTGATACAGGGGGTTGTGGTTTCTGACATTGTAAATTCTGTAGATTGCAGATATAGTTAATCAGGGGAAGCTGGTTTCAGATGAGATCATAGTGGATCTGTTATCCAAGCGTCTTGAAGCTGGAGAAGCTAATGGTGAATCTGGTTTTATTCTTGACGGTTTTCCTCGGACAGTAAGACAGGCGGTGAGCAATTAATTTTGAATTCTTTTAGATGTAATTAACTATTTATGTATGCACGAAGTGAAATTATGGAAAGTTCTCTGTGTTGAGATACTGATAGTATAATGTTAATGGATCCTATGAGTATATGCACTCATGCATTTGCTCTGGAACACGTGTGTTTTAGATTTGGAGAGAGGGACGAAAGCAGGTTTCAATTTATTGAGATACAAAGAGTTTTAGACATATCTTTGAGTAGTAAGTAGTTATATCATACATGAACATTAGATGCATATTTAATTGATATCTGACATAGATCTAGTATGGGCACTTTTGTCCAACACCGAACTGAAATCTATAATAGTTCTTGTGCTTGTTTTTTTACCTAACCAGAGAACGAAATTGCTTGTGCCCTGTTTATGTTGTATAACTTTTATAAGCTTAGAGAAGGAAGAACCTTGGATATTTAGTCTTAAACCCACAATTTAGCTTTTGGCCTTCTTTCCCTAGAAGATTCTTGATACTAAAAGCTCCATTCTTTGATTTTTCTGGTGAACTTATTTTCTTTGACTTCAACAACCTTTCAAACATTCATCTTCTACTTCCAAGACTTTGAGCCCTGTAAACTTTGACTCTAATTAGAGTAAGTCAAGTTGCTGTTGACATTTCAAAACTGAGGGATTCTCTTCAATTTATTGTTCTTGAACTTACATCAATTTTTTTAGAACTACTCTTAATTTTATGAACTTTCTTGATTTTTCTTCAAGTTTCTGAAATTTTCTTAAATTTTTGGACTTTTTCTTAACTTTTCCTTATTTTTCACAACTTTTTCTTAATTTTTCAGAATTTTATTTACTTTAAGAACTTTGCTAGTTTTATGAAAATAAGTAAAAATAAGTTGAAGAGAACAAACCCTTAATCTTCATGTTATATTATTGATTTGGAGTCAACCTAGTTTATGTGAAGGAAAAAGCGTAAATTTATAGTATAATTAATTCAAGCTTATCTTTTGTCATCCTTAGGCTTCTCCTTGCAATGTAAGAAGCTCAACAAGGATCTCTATCTAATAAGTAGAGTGGAAACTGAAGCTATTTTACGAATTGCTCATAGTGGAGTCTATATCATGTTCATGTGAAAACAGAGATACTTGATGTTAAGAAGGAGATTGCTAAGAATCAACTTAGCTTGGAGCCTTGGACATATTATAGGGCTAAAATGGAGAAATTAAGGGAAGAAGATGAACTTTGATTGATTAATAACTGAAAATATAACAAAATGTAAAGATATTCAAGCTTTCGAGCGGCTTGATTCTCTCCCAATTGAACTCTTAAAAGCTCACCCAAATTCTCATCTATTTTCAACATGCTTTTCACATTAACAGATCACCACTGTAACCTTATGGAAGAAGCTTCGAGGCTGCCACCTTGCCTTGCCACTGATCAGATGCTTCACGCCACTGCCCGGTCCTCTACCATCGGAAATTACGCCTGAACCACCATTAAATCCGTAATCCAAGGATCCTTTTCTTCTATTCCTTCTCCTCTACTCTCAACCCAGTCAAACATTCCACCACCACCACTCCTCCGCTGTCCATCTCCACCAGGACCACCGCCTGATCCGCTTGCACTAGCATCGCCCTCCACAAAACTCCAACCTCCTGGCATCATTATCGTTGACATCTGGGGTGGGTGGTTTCCTAAACTTCCCCCATATCTTCCAGCTAGATTTCCGTCGGCGAAAGACCCTGGACCTCCCCCAGATCCGCAACCTAGTGCACCTCCGCCCTCACACGTTCTTTTAGGTGGTTCATTTTCGACACCAATATAGCAAAAACTAGCTGAAACCCACCAGATCCGCTTCTAGTTCCACCGTCGCCACCGGTACAACCACCTGCAAATTCACCACACCTTCTCCTAGATTTGTAACTTGCTCCCTGTGAGCAACCTCTTCCTCCTCGAGTAAGGTCACCGTCCTTGTCTCTCGGACCTCCATCATCTTCGTGATCGAGAACTTTTCCATGAAAACCACTCGACCTTACCTTCTCCAGATTTGTGACCACCTCTTCTTCGTCCACCTCTGAAGGTTTGTGGTCGTCTTCCTCCTCAAGCTCCTCTTGAAGTAACTTTAACTCTCGTTGGATTGGAGAGAAAGCTTCATTGATTATCTTCACTAGATCTTCTTGAAGTTTCTCAAAACTTCTTCTCACGTTTTCCTCCACCTCTTTGGCGATTTCCTTTCCGATCTCCTTCATTTTCACCTGGAGCTCTGGCAACTTCCATGGCAGAATTTTTTTTTTCTTTTTTTTTAAACGCGAAAATCAGGCACTTAATCTCCCAGAATAGTGCTGCATTTGCTAAGAATCAACTTAGCTTGGACAGATTATAGGGCTACAATGGAGAAATTAAGGGAAGAAGATGAACTTTGATTGATTAATAACTAAAAATATAACAAAATGTAAAGATATTCAAGCTTTCGAGATGCTTGATTCTCTCCCAATTGAACTCTTAAAAGCTCACCCAAATTCTCATCTATTTTCAACATGCCTTTCACATTCTACGGGGCTTTATTTTTATACTACTTTCCTAACAAACAATCCAACTTATTCCCCAAGTAAACTAAAGAGATAACTTCTAAAATACCCTCCACCCTAAGATATTAGTTCTTAGCAGAGATCTCTCTAGTGAGGAACAAATGATGTAGCCCTTGTGGTCGATTATGAATGCTTGTGGTTTTACGAACCCATTCCCCTGTCAGTGCTACATTTTGAGCTTCTTTTGCTTGATTTGTCATGTGGAGGATATCTTATCATGTGAGAGTATTAGTCCTTCGTTCACTTTTTGTGCAAAGTGCATATGGTTGGAAGTTATGCTGCTTGGAACTCTATGAAGTCATGTGTCCGTGCTTTGAAACTTGTTTCCAAACCCGCAAGAAGCTACCCGTCCTTTACAAAACCGACCTTTAGGTTATTTTCCCTCTAGTCCTCTACAACCTCATGGTTAATGTTTGGAATAAGGAAATATGGGAAGCAAGAGCCATATCATTGGTAGGACCCTCTGCATATCTATGACAAGTATTGTATTATGCTGGTGGGACCGTAACGGATTTTGAAGTTGGCAACCCGATATTAACCGATGTGTGCCAGGCTGTTTGATTTCTTCAGCTTTTCGACTGACTTACCCAAGATGTATCAGGCTGTGCCTTATACAACGTAATATGATTGCAATAGACAAAAATTTTCTTGTCTCTAATCATAACATTCAAGTACGAGAGCAAGAACTTGATAAAGGACATTCATCCAGTTTGTTCATTTGTCATTTCAGCGGGTTGTCCTTTGAATATTAGAAAATACTGAAGCGACTTCAAACTCAGAGATTCTTTCTCTATATCTCATCTGATGGCAGAAGCGAAGGATATCATTTGCGCTAGTTACCTTGTTTACATCTGTGGTTGAATGTATCATTTCTTGGACCAACTCAGCTATTGATTTTGATGCAAAAAAGTCATGATGTGGGCTTAATCCGGATATCAAATATTATTTGGGAAAAGTCATCTGTAGGGTTTGTTACAGGCAGCACTAGACTCTTAGTTTCTAATAGATTAATTACGTTCTATATATTGTCTATGATGCTGACATGCAGCTGTACAATCCTGTGAATTACCGTAAATTCATATCTTGAAGTTTCATACCTCGGGCTTGGTTACACTGGATTGACAATAATGAAGTTTACAATCTTGGTTGACTTCCTAGTAATCAGTTAGCTTATTTCAGACTAAATATAGTGTGTGATGCAAAATCTAGCATATTTAAGATATCGGTTACTATGGTTTTAGTTTGTTCCTGCTGAAGCACGAGTATGATAGCCAAGAACAAATTTAGCTTGTTGGCCATATCTCCGAAGTTCCATAATGCTGACAAGTATAAGCAATCCATGTTACATGGCTATTTTTAAAGCACTGAGTTGTTTGCTCCTTGAAGAGAAGGGGGATGGGGGAGGGAGTGGTTATATGGCTTGTTGTTATTCGTTTTTGTGGACCTCTTGAAGTGGTTCTTCTAGTGTTTCATAGTCATCCGAGATGAAGTGATTTCTGCTCTTCTTTGTTCCCTGTCAATAAATACTTCCTTTATCACCTTCTATATAATATTATGGAGAAATGCCAAATGAGAACACTTAAGAGGATTGTGGCTTCCTCCTGTAATCATGTAATAGCTTTTTGGACCTCATAAAGCATCTCTTTTAGTGTTACATAGTTGTCTTTCTGCCCCTCCTTTTCCCTGTATCAATAAATACTTCCTTTGTCTTTTTTATGTAATATGGTATCTTTCTGGGAAGTCCCGTAAAGTTAAGGGGGATGTGGCTTCCTCCTGCTTAGCTTTGTGGAACTCGTAAAGCATCTCTTTGTAGTGCTACATAGTTGTCTTTTTGCCCCTCCTTGTCCCTCTGTTAATAAATACTCCCTTCGTGGTATTTCATGCAATGTGGTTTCTTTTTCAGAAAGTCTCAAATTAAATGATAAACGGCCAAATGATAAAAATAAAAAGACGTTATTAGTTCCAACATAGTCCACAATAGAAGCATATGCTGCATAAAGGAATGTGAGGACAGAGCTTGTCTCATGAGATTTATGTCATGTTATTATTGCAAATCCTTGAATATATAGGCAGCTATCATACAACCTGTAGAGGTTTATTAGGTTGTTCTAGCTATCACCTATGAACCTTCTTTTCAACCTGAATTCTAGAAGAGGTACATATTAATGTTTGTCATCGGTGTATTCGCTGGAATCTTTATAAATCATTTATATTTAATCATACTTTGAGCTCTTGGTCATGATTTGTAAATCTTTGTCAATGTCTAGCGTCAGTAGTGGTTAGAAGTCAACTAACTATTCATTGTTCCAAAACGTCCTAAAATAATGGCCCTGTTTGGCGATTAGCCAATAGCTGATGGGTGATTGTATTAGCTGATAGATGATGACCTATTTGGCAATTAAAGCTTAGCGAGTAGCTGGTAGCTTTTAGCTAGTTGTATTACCTGGTTTGACTAGCTGTTTGTGTAAAAGTGTTTGGTAGATAGGTGTTAGCTGCTTGGTACTTTATTAGGTGAATTGACGAATAGAGATATTGGAATAATTTATTGCCATATTGGTGGGATTTTTTTTTGGTAAAGGGTAGTAAATTTGACCAACTTTAGAATATATTAGTCATTAGACAACTAAATTCATAAACCTTTCTTCTAAAAAGCTCCTACTAGTAGTTTTTTAAAATTAGCTTTTTGGGCTCAAAGCTCTCTTTCAATCCTCTTTTAACCAAACACTCCCATTAGAGGTTTGGAGTTTTGGATCTCAAACCTCTCTTTTTACCCCAACACTCTCTCAACCAAACACCTTTATATCTTTTTACCCCAACACTCTCTCAACCAAACACCCTCGACAACTTATTGTAGTTGGTTTGATTAGCTGTTTGTATAAAGGTGTTTGGTAAATAACTGATAGTTGGTTGCTACTTAATTGTGTAAAATGATCAATAAGGACATTGACGTAATTCATTATTGTACTTTTGTTTGTTTATAAATGTAATTTTCAAGAACTTAAGGACATAAATGTAATTTACCCCACTCATTCCCAAACCTCTAATGTCAAAATGCTGCTTCCCCCAGCTTTTCTCAAAAGGAGCTTTTTGAGCCCAATCAGCTATTTCAGACCTTTTTCTACCAAACACTCAAATTAGAGGATTAACTAGTCAAATCCTCTAATATGAGTTTAAATCTCTAATTTTTCCCAAACCTCTCTTTACCAAACAGGGCCAATAATTTTTTTGCCCTTTTAATTAGCTTAAATATATTCAAGTGCATCCGATAGTCTATACTAGATAGACTATTGAGATATATTCGGTGCTGGAATATTTCGCCGTCTATTATTCTATTATAACCAGAGGGGGAAGGATGGGTGAGGGCCGAGGGGACTGAAAATGGCATCACATCAGCCAAGGTATATTGTATGGTAAAGAGAGTTGCTCAATCCTTATGGATACAATTCTAAATATACAAGATGGCATGTTTAAAAAAATTTCAATTAGCTTTGCAATCATTGTTAAAACCTCCTTTATAGCTAAAACTATGAATGCGGGCATTGGAAATTCTTAACTTGGAGACACAGGGACACAGTTACGAGTGCCCAAATATGCGCTATGGACATGGGGACAACTGACAAGGGTATGTTACTCTGTTACGCATCTATGTATAGTCATTGGAAGTATTATTTTCGGCCTTGTATCCAAAATCGAAGTGTTCAGAATTTAGACCCATTGAGGGTGTCAGGTATCTGTCAAGGATACTTGAGCGTAGATGAAGAGTCTTAACTGGTATAGGTCTGTAACCATTTTAGTGCATGCTAAGGAAAACCAAAGCTTATATCCAACTTCTGTTCCCTTTTACCCTATTGTCATAACTTGTGTTGCTTTTTGTAGAATCTTGTCTTGAGAGACAGTGCTGCTAAGAACTAATATAAGGAGGAAGGGGCACTTTAGGTAGTAGATTTATGGGGGAGGGCACTTTAGGTAGTAGATATATAAGTTTGTGGCTTGGAGAATAAGTAAGTTAGGGTAGGAACTCTGTAAATAGAGGAAACTAGAGCAGGAAAGCATGGAAATATTGTGAATAGTTTTTAGTAGTTTCACGGGAGAGATTCAAGCCTCTTGAAAGCTTGTTACATTTTTTAATTTTCTGCAAATTACATTTAATTAAATAAAAACCTAAATTAGCTATGTCTGTTCATAGGAAGTGCAAAAGATGTCGTCACTGATTTGTTCATGATGGATGTTATATGCTCTATGTCTAGATATATTAAGCAACTTGGTATATATCGTAGCGGTACCTAAAGATTTATAAGTTTTATCTTTTTGTGCTGCCTCAGTGCTCGTCTGTGGGTTCTCGCGAATAGAACATGCACCCAAGTGCATGTAGAGGATGGTGCACCCGCTTCTAAACTAAACCGTTTTAACATCTTTGGAGTCCATGATTTTCAAAAAAGATGTCATTTGTTTCCTTAAATCGTGCAACTTCTTTTACGTTTTCAAATAAAAAGGTTATTTATATTATAATCCTTAATTGACATTGTTACTAGAGTTTTAAGAGATACTATTAATTTAACAAAAAAATTCTGTTATCATTGTTTCAAATATTTACTGGTTTTTAACTGATGCAGAAGATCGATGAAGTTTTTTTTTTTTACATGATGTAGATGTAGATGTTTTTGTTTAGGTGTATGTTCTTCTTTTTGTTTTTGGTAATTGACTAGACATGTTCTTTTCACTTGCACTGTATGTTAATTGTCTCCTCTTCTATTATATGTTCTTTTTTTATGACCTATGTTCTTTTTAAAATGGAGAATATATATGTTTTTTATTTGTTTTGAAGTGTGTATTCTTTTACTTGGAAAGTATGCTCTTTCATTAGACATGTTCTTTAATTTTAAACCATGTTTTCTTTTGGTATGTTCTCCATTTGATATTCGAGTTCTTTGTCTTCATCTATGGCTTCTCAAACCATGTTTTCTTTTGGTATGTTTAATTTTAAACCTTTCTTTTAGTATGTTCTTTTAATATAAATTGTATGTTCACTTGCTATATGTTCATTTTATTACGACCTATATTCTTTTATGAATGGAGATTAAACATGTTCTCTAATTATGAATTGTGTGTTCTTTTTACTTAGAAAAGTTGTTCAAAAAGGTTATGTGTTCTTTTATATGAATTGTATGTTCTTTCCACTGTGCACCCTAGTGCATAATCCACGCTTTGGTGTGTTCTTGGGGTGGGTGGCTGCGCTTTATAATGCAACTCTGTGAAACTGTGATGTTTAATTGAGGCTATGGTCTATATAACATCCATCTTTATTACTTGATGCTTAGCTGTGCTATTACGTCTTTATGTCACATCTTTGTTATTGTAATCTGTTCTTTTAAGTTGTTGACCCTGTGCTTCACACATACTCCTCTCCCACGTCAACTAAATAAGAAAAAATGATGTTTTTGCTTGGTTAAATTATTTTTTTCTCTTGTAAGTTGTAACTTTTCTTTAGCTTTTGCTGAAAGTGGCTTGGCTGTAAGTCTGATTCAGGTTTGCCTGATGTTAGAAATCTGCGCTGTCAACTTGTGGCTCAGCAAGTGCATGTTAAGCCTTTGCTTTGGGTAGAATGGACCAGGGTTATGAAGTTTGCTAACCCCCCCCCCTCTCACAGGGAACACTGTTTTAGGTTATCCATATTGGTTTTCAATCCATGGTGTACCAGATTTGTTCAGTATGGCATTTCAAATTCTCAAAGTAGTGATCAAAGAGTGACAAGACAGCTTGAAGAGAGATGAAGGCCGACCAGGCAGGAGTAAGCCGCGCCGCTACTCGAACCCTTGCACTGAGATGCTATGGTGAAAGTAAGTACTGCAGCATGACAATAGCTGACCTCTCTTCTGGTAGATTGTCATCCTAGATATTGCCTTCTATTATTGCCTTAAGAGGGAGATGAACATATAGAGCCACTAGTGGCCTGGTTTTCTCTCCTCACTCTCCTTTCTATTCTGATGGCTTAGTAACTAGGGTTTGTGTTTAAGAAATGCCATATGTTGCGTGTTTGTGCTTTGGGTCAAGGCTCAACAGATTTTCTTTATTGGTCAAGTGAAGCGAAGTGAATACCCCGTGATATGCTCAACTGAATAAACTGCACATTCAGTAACTATGGTATGGATTATGGAGGAGATGCTAAATCCCTGAATGTGGTCTTTGTGGGAATGTATCTGGTATTCATGGATTTGTTACATGGAATGAGGCACCTTATTACCTTTACATGATGCTAATGTACATAGATAAAATTTTCTGTTCATGGATCTTCCAGCTAGATGGATATGTTTGGAAAACAAGTGGAGGATAAAGCTCCATTTTGTTCATCCGATTTTTCCTGTGCTTGAATTAATTGTACCGAGGAGAATTGTTTTACGGATCAGAACTGCTTTTTACTAACTAAATCTGTTTTATACTGATTAATTGATCAAAACTGATTTTACTGATGCAGCAGTGTTTTCATCACATGTATATTAACCGTATCAGTACTTTTTTGCTAAGACTGATTCTTCAAAGCTGAAGAGATGGCCTAAGTTGCGAAATATCTTTCTATATATTGTACATTCTGTTTGGACGGAGGAGAACCCACATAGAAAACTCCACGTGTTCTTAAGATTTGACTGCTATCCGGAGGAGATGCACCCTCTTTTAATGCCATCTCTCCTCCCTGTAACACGGAGTGTGCTTGTTAGGCTGTTAGCTAGTTTAATACTTCTAACAATTAACTCTGCTGAGAGAGAGACAGAACATCCAATAAATATTTATCTTCTACATAGTGGCAATAGGTTCATGCATGTGAGGCTATGAAGAACATGATATGATGCTGCTCTTATTTTCTTCAAAGCTCTGGTGTCTCGCATTATTTTGCCAGTCTTCAACTGCCCAAGCACTATCTTTGGTAATTGGCAATAGGAACTCTGGCTTCCATGTAATTAAACCTAATCATAAAGAAAAAAACCACTACTGTTATGCTTACTGTCATCAAAAGCGTACATCATTTTAAGAAGGCCAAACTACTAGGCTGTAAGTCTGTCTGCTCACTGTTGCTGAACACGTTTCTGTTCAGCCACATCTAGTGTTCATGATTACATTTCCATTGCTTCTGCAAAAGGTAAGTTTGGTCTGCATTTGGGAGCTCTTCACTGTACTGATTAGGTCTTTTATTCTAAATTACATGTTCTGCTTGCAAAATGTAAATTATCTCAGGGTGTATTTAATATGTAATATTTTGTCTATATCTTTCTTGACATTACTGAACTATATTAGGTTAATTATCTGTTTGGTATTTTGAACATTTATTCGTTCTTATTTCATTATATTTTGTTGTTGTGACAGGAAATTTTGGAGGGAGCAATTGATATTGACTTGGTGGTTAATCTTAAGCTCCGGGAGGAGGCCTTACTTGCAAAATGCCTTGGCAGAAGGATCTGTAGTGAGTGTGGTGGAAACTACAATGTTGCATGCATTGATATCAAGGGTGACAGTGAAAGCCCTAAAATGTACATGGCTCCCCTTCTTCCGCCCCCTGAATGCGCATCAAAGCTTATCAGTCGTTCTGATGATAAAGAGGAAGTCGTGAAGGAGAGACTCCGAATATATTATGAAATGGTATCTCTCATATTCTCGAATGCTCCAACAATATTATTTTCTTCTCTCCATTCCTGCACCCTACCCAATAAAGGCAATCACTTTTTTTTTGTGATGGTTCTTATGATCTTATCTTTGATTTTCTTTCTTTTTTTTATGGTAAAAAGAATGAACTCTTGGAGTGGGATGCGAATGTTAGAGATCGATTTAGTTCGTAGTATATCTTCTAGTGATCTAAAACTCTTGAGAATTAATCTTTATTATGCAGACTCAACCTGTTGAGGAATTTTATCGCAAGCGGGGGAAACTTTTGCAATTTGATCTTCCTGGTGGAATTCCAGAATCCTGGCCAAAGTTGCTGCATGTTCTGAATCTTGATGACCATGAAGACGACGGTCAATCCGCTGCAGCTTGAATCACCAAACAATTTTCTGTACCATATGTTATCTAGGTTAGTGATCATTTTTTCAAACAGTGTATAGTTAATTAAAATTGAAAATTTGGAGCAGATATTACATGAAATAAAAATCCGGGAACTAGTTAGTTGGATATAGCAGGCTGATTTTTTCTGGCTTACAAAAAGATGAGGACCAACGTTATATTAATCTCTTACGGCACATGTCAAAGTCAAATTTTAGCTCCTGTATTGTTATCATAATAAGCTTTGCCTGCTGGGCCGGGCCAGGCAAGGCCGTGCTTTTCCCGGGTTGTTTCGGGCAGCCCATCAGGCTAGCCAGCCCGACGACACCTATAAGTTGACATATATATATATGCATGTAGTAATTAAAATATGAGTATTGTGTCTGTAAGGTGAATTTGACTAGATTACTTGCTCTGTCTTGCTGCTCTGTTGTCATTGGCAAAACGTGCAGTAGGTTTATAGTTGTTGGTTATAATATTAAGCTCTTTCTCTCTCCTGGGTTTTATTGTTGTTTTTTCACTAATTACTTTGTCATTGTTAATGTTCTTTTTCCCCTAATCTTTGAGGGCTTAATCTTGGGTCTCCTCACGATTTGATATTACTCAAAATGGTGCGGTGTCAGATATTACATTTTATTAAGGTGAAGCGTGATTAAGGCTTTGTTTGGTAGTGCAGAACAGCATGAATACTTTAATATACTAATTATAGAAAGTTAGTGGAATAGAGTGGAATGCATCATACTGTATTAGTTTGTTATTGACTTCTTGTTGCTAGTTCTGTGTTTTCCGTTTTCTTTTTCTAAAGATAAAAGTGGTCTTTGCCCTTTGGAAATTAATGAAAGTTAGTTAAAACACTACAATCTGTGCAAATATTTAAAAGGTGTGCTTGTCACAGTTTATGTGCCACATAGAACCCTCCCTCTTGCACTAGAATTCTGCCACGTCTGCAATTGACCAACAGTAGACATAAGACATATATCATGATTTTTGGAAAGACTATGGTGATGTCTTGAATTGAACCCCTAACCTTTTAGTAAGAATCACTATACATATACAATCTGAACTAATATATTTTTATTGATTCTTATGTCCACATAAACAATAAAACTGCGAGCTCGAGGACGTAGTTATATGATAAAAAAACCTACGTGTCACATAACTAAAAGATATCCTATTCGGATTCATACAAATGAAATGTAGTAGTATAGGAGCTATTCCGATTTCATCGAAGTGTAAGAAACTTGATGGGCTGAGTGAAGTTACTTATTGTGTAACAAAATTTAAAGTTAGAAAGATATTCTCTTTACAAGTTAAATATCTTTCTAACTTTAAATTTTATTACACAATAAGTAACTACTAACCATGCTTTTATCAAATCTTGAATGGAACCTAACATGTTTGATCTCCTTTTAACAATGCTATGTTTAATCTCCTTTAAATCAACATTTAGTGCTCGTTTGGTGCACATGGGAATTTAATTTCTGTAGGAAGTTTTATTTTCTAGGAAATTACTTCCCTTATGTAATTCCTAGGAAATTGCCTAAATTTGTTTGGTTGACATCAAGGAATTTGCAATTCCCATGAATTTTGATTGACCAGGGGTGGGTAATTAAATTCCCACATTTTGTGGGAATTTCAATTTCCCAAGGAATTTCCATTGCACCCATTTTCTCAACTTCCTGTCAACCAAACAACTTTCCAAATGAGAAAATCATGGAAATTTTCAATACCTACATAAATTCCTGTCAATCAAACGATCACTTAAAGTTGAACGAAATTCTCTGTACAAGTTTCATCTCCCTCAAATCACTCTTTAGTGGAGAATTCACTTCTTTAGATGTCATTTACCAACATTTAAAGCTGAACAAATTTCATTTCTCCCTCAAAAGTCAAAATCTGTCTTCGGTACATAAGTTACTCCTTTAGACTAACACTACCTCAAGGTAGATGAAACTAAGATTGATATATTGAGGGAGAGCGGGAGTGACACTAGATGAGGCAATTCCAATAAATTAGGAAACATGTGGTCATCTTACTTTAAGAGACTCTTTTGGAAATGGAAGTGATTAAGTACCCTTATTATCTAGCAACACAATCGTTGTTCGTCCTACTACTAAAACCAAGAGGTAGTTTGAGAAGTTTAACATCATTGTAACCAAGTTTCATGCCGGTATGAAGAAAATTTATGGTATGAAGAAAATATATGGACATATGGTATTCAAGGAACAAGTTGTTATTGTGGTAGGTTTGTGTGTATGTGTGTCAATATTACCCACAAAGTAGCACGTATAGCTAGAGATAAAAAGCATACTACATGAGAACAAAAACAATCACCACCTCTATAGAAATCCGATCCATGCTTGCTTTAATCTTTTATCTCCCCAATCCCCATAGTCCAACAACTCCTCTTATTGGTATCGGCAAAATTAGACCAGACTATGATTTTTTCTATTCCCTCTAGGGTTTCTCCTTGGGAGGGTTTTTTCGTTCCCTCTAAGTCTTCTCCTTGGGAGGGTTTTTTCCTAGCCTCATCACTAGATTTTTTTTCTTTTTTTTGAAGGTCTTTCCTTCATTCTTTCATATTTTTTTTCTTCTTGGCCTCAATTGTGAATCTTTGTAGGGGATTCTACTGGTGTTGTTACTTCTTACCGGTAGTAAGCCTCCAAAAACTCTATTAATTGCTTCCAATAATTATATCCCATCCTTAAGATGGTATTTATTTTAGTATGTTCAATTTCTTTTTTTTGTTCGTATGATGAAGAAGGAAGATCTAACAATCTCTATACATCAGTGGAAGTTAAGCCGAATTAGAGCGAACTCACATATTGTATTGCTTCGGATGAAGTTCTTTAACAAGGCTATTTTTAATCGAATCTGCTATGTATCTTGTTTGGGCTCAATTAATCAGCAGCCCAATAGGAGCACAAAAGCCTCCTAAAGCATGAGACAGGTGGCGACAGTGGGTCCCACCTGAAAGTTGACCTAATCATAGGAACTTGGGAAGCCTCTAAAAGGGTGGAATCATCATTGCCTGATAAGGCAACATGTCCATTGATCCCAAAAAGGCCCATCTGAACAATGTTTCCTGTCTGGGAAATCCCCAACACTATAAATACCAACTACCTCATCAATGAACAGGTATTCAATTCTCACCTAACAAACTAGAGCATCTCTCTCTAGACTTTATCTCTCTACCTCAATCATATCTGACTTGAGCGTCGAAGGGGCGATCCCGGAACCACCCCCGGGGTAGTTTAACTTCATTTTGCAGGTTCCCGGCATACGGATATCAGAGCTTAGGCGAACGCTCTTGGGGCCCACTTCATACCTCACAACATATTACAATCCTTAATTTCTTAGCAGAAACAGTTTGGCGCCGTCTGTGGGGAAGTTACAATCAAAGTCACTTCGCCACCACTCAGTAAGATCCACTTCACAATGGCCCCAGCCAAGAGCACTCGCACCAGACAGCCCTCAGCACAGGCTCAGAGGTCCGAAAGGGATCCTTCACCATCTCACCAACGGAGGTCTGAACGGCCCAAAACACCGACCGTTCAAACCCTCGACCATGAAGAGGAACGATCCATCGAAAATAGACAGGACCCCTCACAGTAGCTACAACACGCTGACCCCCATCCTATATCCACAGCGGATATAAACTTGATAGCCGCTCAGCTCCAGCAGACCTTGCAGCAAAGCCTGATGGATATGTTAGCCAACCTACAGCAGGGACACTTTCTTCAGCCCCCTAAAAACCAAACCCTGGTCCCTTCCCTTTGGGCTGAGAACCAAGGCCAGCCTAGCCGGCAACGGTCGGGCATGAGGGAGCATAGTCAGCACGATCGGCAACGATCCAAACAGGGGGAGGAAGAGCGGCACGGGTCTAAAGGGAGATCCACTCGACGGGGTGAGGAGACGCACGTGTCCAAGTCGCCCAGGGGTAACGTCGGGAAATAACCCCATGACGCTCGACATTTCTTAAACGAGAAGCGGCTCAGCAAGGGTTTAGACGCTCGATACATTCTTGATAAGAAAGCCGCTCAGCGGGAAGGACACGGCGACTCAGCCCAATCAAAACCTATTCGGATCAACAGCGGGGAGCTCAAGTTTATGGTCCCATTCAGCCAGGACATACTTGAGGCGCCTAGCCCCGGAAAAATCAAAACACCTACCATTGAACCATTCGCGGGCCTAACCGACCCGGATGATCGTATGGCAACATACAAAGCACAAATGAGCGTTTAAACTGGCTGCGAGGCCACTTGGTGCCGTTTCTTTCCCACAACATTGAAAGGACTGGCCTTGAACTGGTTCCAAGAGCTCCCCGCGGGGATCATAACCGATTTCTCGGTGCTCGAAGACCTATTCATCCACCAGTTTGTAGCCGGCAAAAGGCAGAAGAAGACTAGTCTCCACTTAATGGGAGTCAGGCAGGAGAAAAATGAAAGTCTGGCCGATTACATCAAAAGATTCAATGAGGAATCACTGAAGATATCAGATCTACAAGACGCGGTGGTGTTCGCCGCCCTAATGTCCGGACTCCAACCCGGTCGGTTAAGATGGTCCTTGGCAGAAAACGAAGTTAAAACCTTCTCTGAAGCGATGACTCGGGCTCAGAGATTCATCCAAGCAACAGACATATGTCGCCACTCAAGACGATGGTAGCAAGAAGAGAAAAGAAGAAGGAAATCACAAGGACCAACCTAAACAACAGAAGACGGGGGGTCGGTCAGACCGGTTTAATGACCATGGAAACGACACCCGATTCAGCAAGAACAGAAGAGAGATCTACTTAGACATAAAAGATAAGCCCATGCTTCCACGCCCACCCCCTACCAGAACAACAACTGCTCGGAGAGATAGGAATCAGTGGTGCGAGTACCACAAGGAATGCGGGCACACCACCAAAGATTGCAGGGAGCTTAAGAAATCCCTTGACAACCTGGCAGACCAAGGGAAGCTGAACCGATACCTCAAGCACTCTAGCGAAGAGAAGGGCAAGCAGAAGGTCGGCCAATCCAACAGCGGGGACACGGAGGGCTTCATCGGAGTCATAGCGGGTGGCTTCGTGTCGGGAGGCCTAACCGGCCGATCACGCAAAGCCCACCTCCAAACTCTCAAGCATCAGGTACTTGATGTCAACCACCCCCGCCCCGATTGCCCCGTCATGACATTCGGGGAATCCAGTTGGGTCCTACATACACCTCATGATGACCCCCTGGTCATTGAGCTCAAAGTGGCCAATGCAAGAGTCAAAAGGGTATTGGTGGATAGCGGATCCTCAGCCGACATAATCACACTGGAGTGCCTCAGGAAGCTGAAATATAGTGAACGGGATGTAACCCCCCTCAATCAACCACTCATAGGCTTCGGGGGAAACTCTGTACATCCTGTCGGATCTATAAAATTGCCTACTCGGATGGGAGAGAAGGGCAGGGGAAGAAGCCTACCGATCGACTTCCTGGTAGTGGACATCCCTCTGCCATATAATATCATAATGGGAAGACCGACTCTGAACAAGGTCAAGGCAGCGATTTCCATTTATCAACTCCTCATGCAGTTTGAAACCGACGAGGGTAAAGTCGGAAAGATCCAGGGGGACCAGCAGTCAGCTAGAGAATGTTACGTTAACAGCTTGAAGAGCAAGGTCGACGCCCAAGAGGACTCGAAAAAGAGAAAGCGAGAAGAGGGTCAGCCCTCAAGTGGCTTCGGGGTTTTACATCACAGAAAATCCCAAGCAGTACGAGCGCCCTCAGCCAGCCGAGGACGACGAAGAAGTCATCATTGACGAGAAACTCGGTCGGACTTTGAGAGTGGGCAAGGCCATGGACCATCAAACAAGAAAGGAAATCATTCAGGTACTCAAGGAGTACAAAGACGTTTTTGCGTATGAAGCCACAGAAATGCCTGGACTCGACCCCAATGTCATGTGCCACGAGCTCAACATCAAGGAGGGGTTCAAGCCAGTCAAACAGAAGTTGAGGCATCAAGACCCCGAAAGAAACACCGCGGCAGCTGTAGAAGTCAAAAAACTACTTGAAGCAGGGTTCATAGAAGAATGTCAGTACTCGGAATGGTTGGCCAACGTTGTGCTGGTCAAAAAGTCGAGCGGGGCATGGAGAATGTGTATGGATTTTACAGACCTGAACAAGGCCTGTCCAAAAGATAACCACCCTCTGCCCAAGATCGACAGGCTGGTCGACTCAACTGCCGGTCACGCTCTCCTAAGCTTCATGGACGCGAATGCGGGGTATCACCAGATCCCAATGGCCGAGCACGTTCGAGTCCACACCGCCTTCGTCACCAACCAAGGGGTGTATTGCTACAAAATGATGCCATTCGGGCTCAAGAATGCGGGGGCTACGTATCAGCGTACAGTCAACAAAATCTTCAGCGACCAACTAGGTCGGAACATTGAGGTATACGTCGATGACATGATCGTCAAAAGTAAGGTTCAGGGCGATCACCCTTCAGACTTAAGGGAGACCCTCAGCACACTGAGGCGATTTCGCATGATTTTAAACCCGAAAAAATGCGTCTTTGGAGTGAAAGGGGGAAGTGCCTCGGATTCCTGGTTGATGAAAGAGGAATTGAAGTAAACCCCGACAAAATCAAAGCTGTGATGGAAATGAAGTCTCCTCGGAATGTAAGGGAAGTACAACGCCTAACCGGTTGTTTGGCCGCCCTCGGTCGCTTCCTATCCCGGTCAGCAGATAAGAGCTTGCACTTCTTCAAAACTCTAAAGAGAAAAGAGTTCACTTGGGATGATGAAGCCAAACAGGCCTTCACCTCCTTCAAGACACATCTATCAACCCTCCCTAAGTTGATTTCCTCCTTGCCGGGAGAAACGCTGTTCACTTATATGGCCGTTTCGGAATACGCGCTCAGCGCTGTTTTGATAGCTGAGAGGGAAGAAAAGCAACACCCAGTCTACTTCATAAGTCACGCCTTCCGGGGAGCGGAGGCCAAATACAGCGAAGTAGAGAAAATGGTTTTCGCCTTAGTGATGGCCAGTCGGAAACTCAAGCGTTACTTCCAGGCCCATCCGATTAAAGTTCTCACAGGTCAGCCGCTCAGGAAGCTCATTGAAAGCAGAAACCACTCCAGTCGGATGACCGACTGGGCGGATCAGCTTGCAGACTTTGGGCTGGAATACGAGCCCAGGAGGGCGATCAAAGCCCATGCCTTGGCCGATTTCATAACGGAGTGTACAACCAGGCCCCCAGTCGGCAAGCAGGACAACTGGGAATTGCAAGTGGACGACTCATCCACCAAGACAGGGTGTGGAGCCGGATTGGTAATCATACCCCCGGTCGGGGAAAAGATGGAGTATGCGATCAAGTTCGAGTTCTTGGGATCCAACAATGAAGCCGAATATGAAGCTCTCATCCTCGGACTTCAGTTATGCATCCTGGCCGGGGCGACAGAGATCAATGCCAAGTCTGACTCGCATCTGATAGTGGGTCAGGTGTCAGGCGAGTACGAGGCCAAGGAAGATAATATGAGAATGTATTTGGCCAAGACCCAAGATATAATCAAGCAGTTGTCTCAATTCACCATCACCCACATACCCCGATCCGAAAATCAGCAGGCAGATGCTCTCGCTCGGATGACCAGCTCGGTAGAAGGGTCGACCCCTCGGACAGTAATGTGGGAAGTCCTTCGTCAGCCCAGCATCAACGTCAAGGAACAGCTGGTATTAAATCGAACATCCACATGGATGAAAGAAGTGGTCGAGTATTTAAGAGACGGAACCCTACCAGAAGACCGCAAAGAGGCCGATCGAGTCAAGCACAAGTCTGGGTGGTTCCTATGGCACGAGGACCAGCTCTACAAAAAGTCCTTCACCCACCCCTTGCTCAAATGTGTCACTCCTGAGGAAGGGAATTACATCCTCAGGGAAATCCACCAAGGGGCCTGTGGGAGTCATCAAGGGGGAAGAACCATAGGCCGGAAAAGCTCTCAGAGCAGGTTATTACTGGCCTACCCTGAAATCAGACGCTCAGGAGCTGGTCAAAAGGTGCCCGTCTTGTCAAATCCATTCGGACATCCCAAGAGCACCAACCACCCCCTTAACATCAATTCAAGCAGTCCTGCCATTCGATAAGTGGGGTATGGACCTACTCGGACCATTCCCCCCCGCCTCGGGTCAAAGAAAGTTCCTTATAGTCGCCATCGACTACTTCACCAAATGGACTGAGGTTGAGCCACTCTCTTCTATAACCGATAAGCAGGTTCAAGCGTTCATTTGGAGGAACATCATAACCAGATTCGGAGTCCCAAGGGTCCTGATTTCCGACAATGGACATCAATTCAACAGCGGCTCTACTCGGGAGTACTGTGCCCGTTTCGGGATACGTACCAAATTCTCTGCAGTATCCAGGCCCCAAACGAACGGCCAAGTCGAGTCGGCTAATAAAGTAGTCCTCAAAGGAATCAAGAAATCCTTGGAGGCTGCTAAAGACGCATGGGTCGACGACCTACCCGGAGTCCTCTGGTCAGCTCGAACTACTGCAAAGGAGGCAACAGGGCACTCCCCATTCAGCCTTGTGTATGGAAGCGAGGCGGTCTTGCCAGTGGAGATCGGCATCCCCTCACCCTGAATGACCTTCTACGAGTTCGAGAAGAACGAGGAAGAAAAACCGGTGAACTTAGATTTATTGCCGGAAACTAGGGGCAATGCACTGCTAAAATCCATCCAGTATAAACAAAGAGTCGCTCGGCAATTTAATCGCCGAGTAAAGGCTAGACCAATCCAACTTGGCGATTGGGTCGTTCGGAAAGTAGAGGCCACTGGGCTCTCGCACCTAAAAGGAAAGTTAGGACCTAACTGGGATGGCCCCTATAGGGTAACAGAAACCATCAAATCAGGCACATTTCGACTAGAGTCCCCATAAGGTGTCCCCCTGGCCCGACCCTGGAATGCAGATAACCTCAAAAAATACTTTGTGTAGAGTTTGCTAATTGCAATAGGGGCATACATTGTAATAGCTAAATCACAGCTAGTCGGCATATTTTGTACCAAAGTCAGCCTATTAGACTTGACCAGTCAAAATAGTTGGCGTTTTTTGCAATGATAGTTAAATCATAGCCGGTCGGCATTTATGTAACAAAGTAAGTCCATTAGACAAAACCAGTCACTAAGATGTCCGATTCGGCAAAGATTGATTAAACAAAGCAGCACCCATTTGGTAAGAGATTTAATCAGTCACTAATAGACTAAGTCAAAAACCAAAAAACAAACCAGCTACTCAACATGTCAATCAGTTCATAAACAAGTCAGTCGGAGTCAGCGAAGCTAGTCGGACAATATGGCAATCAACAAACAAGGAAAATTGGCCAAAAGATAAGTTTCATTAAGGAGGTCGGACATTACAAAAGAAGTCATTACAAGACTAATTGAAGCGGAATCTAAAAACGGCCAAGTACAGGTGCCGTGAATCCTAATAGTTAGGAGGAGGGGGAAGATCATTTACACTCCCGGCATTAGTTTCGGTGTTATCACCGACTCGCTCCTCCCCTCGACCCACAGTGTCTGTCGCATCATCATCATCATCGTCATCATCGCCGTCGACAACATTGATGTCAACCTGGCCCTCCTCATCTTCATCATCCTCAGTCTCGTCCCCCTCAGTTTTCATCCGAGCCAGGATCTCAGCATTATCGGCGTCGATCGATACTTGATATCCTGACCAGACGTCGGCCCAAACCAGATCGGGGTGAGACTCGACCAAGACCCTCCTCAGCCGATCCAGGGCCTCATCCTCCCCCATCTTATGAGCCGCGCTCCCGACTTCGTTGGCATAGACCTCGGTAGCCTCGGATTTCTCCCACTCAGTGAACCATTGCTCCTCGGTCTTAATCTTACCCTCAGCCTCGGACAATTGGCCCTCCAGCTCGGTCACTCTCCGCTCGACCTCCTTTAGCTTGGTCAGGGCATCGTCCTTTGCAATTTGAGCCGAGTCATGTGCCAAGGTCAGATCTGTCTTCTCCTTGACCCACTTGGCTCGTTCCTCCTCGAAGTCTTTCTGATCGTCGCCGATGGCCTTCTCGGCATCGGCAAACTTTGACTCGGCTATACGCTTGCCTTCGTTGGCTCGATAGACCTCGTCGAAGTGTTTCTTCGCCTTCTCTCTGAGATCGGCCACCTCTTCAGCTAAGCTTACTCGGTTATGAGCCACGTTGGCCATCCGAGCGGAGAACTGAAAGTGAAAGAAAATGTTAGAAAAGCGAACAAATAAAAACAAAGGTGAACCAAAAAGAGAGAGCACTTACATCGAGCCAAGAGCGGAAGAGCTCGTTGGTCTCACCCCGACCATGAGTAACATCGATATACTCCCGGTCGGCGGGAGTATATATGTACTTCAGGGCCTTAGTCCAGCGCCCATCCTTCTCATCTCGACTGAGCCCCGTGAAAGGAACAGCCGACGCCACCATCTCCCTCAAGCTATCCCCGAGCAATTCCAAAGATGGAGACAGAGGAGTGTATTGGGGGCTCCTAACTGGGTTAAAGTCGGAGGAGTGAAGGGAAATGTTGCCACCCCCGTCAGTCTGCTGGGGAGGCCCCCTCGGGCTAATGACTTCGATAGACTTGCTCTTCTTAGCCCTTTCCCGCTCTATCTTAGCCTTCTCCCGCTCGGCCTTTGACCTAGCGACCGCCTTCTCGGTCTGGGCGACCTTGTCGGACGATCGCTCTTTTCTCTTCTTCGTCTTCGGCTTTGCAGGGTCCTGAAGCAAAGCAGCAAAAGTTAGTGAAACTTGAAACACGAAACAAACGGCAAAAACCCACAACTCAACATACCTTGGGCGGAGCAGGGACCTTCATGGTCTTGGCTGCTATCTCGGCTTTTAGCCGAGCCGCTCTCATCGCCGCGACATTTAGCTTATCGGCCATGGTAGGATCGGTCTCGTCGATGTACGCTCGGGTGGGTTCTGCAGATGGGGCAAAATAAAATGTTAGTCAAACAAGCAGAAAACTCGGGTTATCATACCAACTACCCTAAACTGTCCCCCCCGGTAGATTACCCTTCGGAAAGGTCGAGCTAAGACCCATGGCCGAAAGGAAGTGCTCGTCTTTGAAAAGTTTGCAGTCGGGCAACCATTGGCCGGGTACGAATATCTCGCCCCCGTCCACGATCCTTGACTCGGTCTGCATATAACAAGTCGCTGCCCCTTCCTCGTCATCAAGTTCACCCACTTGGAAGTTTAGGGCGATAATGGGCTCGGTCGGAGGTGGAACAAGGGGAATCCCCCAATCTCAGCCAAAATAAATGAAGGCAAACTCCTTCCGAAACCCCTTCTGCGAAGTGGGGAGATTGAGGACGGTTCGATACCCTGGTCGGACCTGAAAACTCCACCAGCCCGGTCCATTCGATGCGGCCATAACCTCGACCAACTTATACATGTGCCTTCATAGCTTGACGGTTGGTCGGACTCCGATCAAGTCGCAAAGGACCTGGAAGGCGTTGATTCCGCCCCATGAGTTGGGAGAAACTTGGCAAATCGCCAAATTGTAGGCGTTCAGCAACTCCTTGACAAAGGGGGTCAGCGGAAAGCGGAGTCCCATCTCCATCGATTTATAGTAAACGGCTATACACCCGGGAGAAGGGCTGAGCTGTAACAACCCATAATTTTGCTCCTAGTTTTTCCGCAAAAGTTTTCCCTAAAACTATTATTTTGTCTAGATTAATGATTTTTATTCTTTATAATTTGGGAGCCGAATTATTATTTTATTATATGGTGTGTTAATGTGTGCATTATATTTATATTTATAATATAATTTATTAGAATTATTTTCATTATTAAGTATTTTCAAAGTTTAGGCGCGATTTAGGAATTTATCGATTTATCGCGTGACAGACTTTTGATGCGTGGACCTTTGATGACTTGGGCCGAAATCATCTTGGTGTACTTGGGCTTGGACAGCCGGCTATGGGGAGGGAGAAGGAAGAAGTTTCTCTTCTTTTATTTCATTTATTTTAATTGATGACTCTTGGTAGTTTGTAACCCTCATAACCCCCTAATCATTTCTCCTAAACTCTTCATTTTTCCTTGCCATAAAATTCTGATTTTTATTAAAAGAAGTTCAGCATCATTCTCATTTAACCCTCACCGTTTTCAAGAAAAGAAAGAGAGAAAAGGAAGAGGAAAAGAATAGAAAGGTTCAACCCGGTTTTTCCTGTCACACCTTCACGAAAATAACCGTAGCCGGAGATCTAACCGTTGGATCATCTTCAAATTTGGATAAAACGTTTATAACATCTTGTTCTTAACTTTGACCGGAGCGATTTAGAATCCGAGCTTTTGATCACCGGGAATCATAGTCGGATCAGAGCAGTGTGAAACAAGAGTTTTCAACGTTCAAGAAGAAAATGTCTAGTGACTTGTTGCTTCAATTCTCGTTCGTTGTGCTTTGGGGTTAGAAGAGGAATTGGATTGTATGCGTAACTCTTAACTATCACTTTAGACTCAGCTCTCCTCCCGACGATCCAGGTAACTAGTAGTTATCTTAGAACAATAGTGATTAGGGTATTATTCGGTATTAGATTATTACGCTAGGAATTATTTAAAATACTTTTGAATGAAATTATTGACAAAATTTGACATGAATATACTTGATGCATTCTGTGTGAATATTGTATAAAGAAAAATAATTTTCGTCTGATTTTTAGTATTTATTTGATTTAATTGGTATTTTGTGCGTTTTTGGCTTATTTGCATAATAATTATTAAACGAATGTTAAAATTACTGAAATTATTTTTCGTGGATCATGTTATATGTGTAATATGTATTCCATGCCTTAGAATAATTTTTTTCCTACATTTTACCTGTTTATTTAATTGATATATCTGTTTTTGCATTATCGTTTCTGTCAGTATATAAATCATGAAAATTATTCCTGGAGGCCGAAAAATTAATTTCTTTGTATATTATGTATTTACGTGAGTTTATGCATGTTAGGTAAATTTTTGGTAATTTTTGGACGTTTGTTTTTATTTTTAATTATTATATTGGCTTTATTGAGTAATCTGTAAATTAACGTTCAAAAATACTTTTAGAGTCCAAAAATTATAAATAAAAATTTTACCATGCCAGTAGAGCCATTAGGGTCGTATGATAATTTTTGCGTGATTTTACTGATCGAACTTATTAGTTTAATAATTATTATTGGGTTTTTGTTGTGAAATTGAGGATACTCTTTTAAATTATTTGAGAGCTTGTTAATCAGAAATAATTTGTAATTTATTATGTTCTTGGTTGCTGATGTTCAGTAGGTTGCAGTAAGTATTATTGGGTATCATTATGTTTATGTTTGATTTATGTAAAAATGATTAATTGTGTACTATTCATTTATTTAATAGGCCTTGGAGTTAATTGGTGATGCATTTTTGATTGAACTGTTAGTGCTGTAAAAACTAATTTAATATCATTGTTTATGCTTAGAGATGTTCAAGGTGTTTATTGTTGGAGACATTTGTTGTAAGTTTGTAAGTTACTACTTTGAGGATTTTTGAAGAAGTATTTTTTATGAATTATGGGTATAAGGCCGGGTGGCATCCCTTTTGACGAATGTTTTTGAGATGAATGATACTTTGATGATATTTATGATTTTATTTTGAGATAAGAATATCCGGTGGGATAGATGTAGTCCCCGGTGAAGAACATGCCAACCACCTGGTTTGCGAACTAGGGGTACACCTGGGTTAATTGTTGTCGTCCGAGAGGTCAGGGAGTTCTCGTGTTCTACCCCCGCATCGGGAGTTTGGCCATTCTTAGACACAGGCAGTGGGGAACGTAAGCCCATAGACTGACCTGGAGATTGCGATCTGACAAACCTTAGGAAGTGAATTGCGATTCACTGGCGTTCGATTTCTGACTCAATAACTTATTTTACCTATACTTTTATTTTTATAAAAGTACTCTTGAGATGATTTATTTATTTTTATCCAACTCACTTGCTATTTATTATTCACTTGCGTTATTTGTGAGTTATTTGGAAGTGGATGCATATTGTAGTTGACTTGACTTTATTAATTCCTTTCTTATTAATCTATGTCTGAATCATGCATTGATTTCTTTTGTTCTGGGAGAACTGCTAGTTACTCCCCACTGATTGTGGATTGTTGTTATATATTTTGCAGGTTATGTTGATGGGAATCTTCTTTGGTTTTGGGTTCGGGTTGAGTTGTGAGCATTAAAAAGCTAGATGTTTTAGGCCTAGACTTTTAATTAGTTTGAGAGTCAGTTTTCTCTTTTAGTTATTACTCTAATTAATTTAAATTATTTATACTATTTATTTATGTTGGTTTTATCACTTAGTTATTTAAACGCATTTCTTGTAGTAGTGACATTCCCAGAAGACGATGTTTCCGCCATCGTCCTATTAATACTATTATTATTTCTTTTGTTTTCCGCTTTGAAATTCTGGGGTGTTACAGTTGGTATCAGAGCAAAACGCTCCTAAACTCTGAAACAGAGTTGCTAATGATTCTTTAGAATTATTAGTTAGTCATAGGAGATAAAATTTGTTTTGAATTAAGTTTAGTAGTTTCACTATAATGAGAGTGTGATGGGTAGAGTAAGTAAAGGGAAGCCTTATGGGAATGTGGTGTGCTCTCATGCTTATGGAGCATATGTTATATGTATAGTTACTTGTATTATTGGTGGAATTAGTCTACCAAGTTTGCTAATCTTATTTGCAGGGCCTCTTACATGTAATTTATTTTCTCTTTCATTAGAGTGCGCAGCGAAAGCGAAGTAATTTATAGCCTTCTCCGTTTAGTTGTGTGTTTAATTTGTTTAATGTTTTGCAATTTTAAAAATAAACTTTAATTTTATTTTAATATAGTCATGTGTGTTGCATGGCATTTATTTTATTTGCTGGTTGCTTGATAGTATATGTTATTATGTGAGACAGTATATACTTTCTGTTCTTTTTAAATTAAGTGTTGTTTTTTATGTGAGTACTACGAATCTGTTTTATTATTTACAAAACTTTCTAGTTTGAATTTATATTCCAAATTATATTTTAGATCTTTGAACTTAATAAATTTTATACTTATGTTAGAGTTCTTTTCTGACTTTCAAATTTTGTTATTGTTAATATTTTGACATACTCTTTTGAAAAACGTTTAATTTCAATTGTTTTATAATGGTTTGGAAAAAGAAAGGGGTTATGAAATTGTCTTTCAAGATATTCTTCAAATTTCTCTTACCGTCTTTGACTATCTATATTTATAAATATTTTCCTTTTAATATTTTTATTTTTCATGCTAATCCTTATTTAGCCTTTAATTATGGTAATAAGTTTTGTAGTCTTTGAAAATAAAAGTACTTTAATGAGTTGTCTTGGTGTTAGATTGAGATGTAGACGCAAACTATTTTGTTTTAAAGGTTAGCATTCAACAACTTTTACTTTACTTACTTTTCTTATTAGCATTATTTTTCGGACTCAAATACGTGAAAGGATCTCGTTTACTATTTGTTGTTTCTTGTTTAAATATTTAGTGCTTTCTCATTTCATAGCAAGATTTTGGTTGTTTTCTTTAATTTTTATTTAATTATCTGACTTTAACTATTTTGTTTTATATTCTTTGAAAACGAAATTTATATACTCAGTCTAAATTTTAAACTTGTTTGAGTTGATATTAAGTCATAATAGGTGATTCCTTTGACTTGTATGTCAATTTGATAAGTCTAAGTTTTAAACTTGTTTGAGTTGATATTGAGTCATAATGGGTGATTCCTTTGACTTGGATGTCAATTTGATAAGTTGACACATTTTATCTATTTGATTTAATTTCCTTTTTGAGTTGACATTAAGTTTATATTGGGTGATTCCATCAAACTTTAATGTTGATTTGATAAGAAGACTTTCAAATATTGTTTTGTTGATACTAGGTTGCAATGGGTGGTTCCATGCACGTTTGTGTCGACATGGCAAATTTTATAATTGTTGTTAATAATTTATTACTTTAACGCCTATTTATTATTAGTGTTTCGTCGTTGTGAAATTTATTTTAAAGTTTTCAATTTATTTTGCGAACTTTAAATTTCATATATATGTTTAGGAGGCGTACGCTCTTATAACATATGTCATGACTTGTGTTCGTAAGTGCTATTTTAATAAAGCAGCTAGCTACTCTTTATTAAAGTGTTCTTATCTTTTTAAGTGGAGTATAAGTCCGTGTGGTTACCTCTATTTAAATTGGTTTGGCTATTTATTTACGAACTTTTTCTTCTTCGTTTCTTTTCTAAAAATATTTATGTATGATCGGATTTATTCTTTTATAATTTTACATAAATATTTATTCCTACTTCTTTTACAAAATTACCTATAGCTTATTGTGCAAATGTTTTTACCTTAAACTTTCTAATACTTGTCTTTGGTTCTTTCACATTTTATAAAATGATTGTTGTTACCGTGTTTCTTTACTGTACAACTCTTTTGGTCTTCCAAAATAAAATATATATAATTTGAGTTATCAAATTTTTTATACCTGCAAAGTTGTTTAATTCTTAACTAATCCATCGATTTCTATTTTCTTAATGTTCTTTATCTAGAGTATTTTCTTTTGTCTCTTGGTTGTTTTGAAGTTTCGAGGACGAAACTCTTTTAAGGAGGGGAGATTGTAACAACCCATAATTTTGCTCCTAGTTTTTCCGCAAAAGTTTTCCCTAAAACTATTATTTTCTCTAGATTAATGATTTTTATTCTTTATAATTTGGGAGCCGAATTATTATTTTATTATATGGTGTGTTAATGTGTGCATTATATTTATATTTATAATATAATTTATTAGAATTATTTTCATTATTAAGTATTTTCAAAGTTTAGGCGCGATTTAGGAATTTATCGATTTATCGCGTGACGGACTTTTGATGCGTGGACCTTTGATGACTTGGGCCGAAATCATCTTGGTGTACTTGGGCTTGGACAGCCGGCTATGGGGAGGGAGAAGGAAGAAGTTTCTCTTCTTTTATTTCATTTCTTTTAATTGATGACTCTTGGTAGTTTGTAACCCTCATAACCCCCCTAATCATTTCTCCTAAACCCTTCATTTTTCCTTGCCATAAAATTCTGATTTTTATTAAAAGAAGTTCAGCATCATTCTCATTTAACCCTCACCGTTTTCAAGAAAAGAAAGAGAGAAAAGGAAGAGGAAAATAATAGAAAGGTTCAACCCGGTTTTTCCTGTCACACCTTCACGAAAATAACCGTAGCCGGAGATCAAACCATTGGATCATCTTCAAATTTGGACAGAACGTTTATAACATCTTGTTCTTAACTTTTACTAGAGCGATTTAGAATCCGAGCTTTTGATCACCGGGAATCATGGTCGGATCAGAGCAGGGTGAAACAAGAGTTTTCAACGTTCAAGAAGAAAATGTCTAGTGACTTGTTGCTTCAATTCTCGTTCGTTGTGCTTTGGGGTTAGAAGAGGAATTGGATTGTATGCGTAACTCTTAACTATCTCTTTAGATTCAGCTCTCCTCCCGACGATCCAGGTAACTAGTAGTTATCTTAGAACAATAGTGATTAGGGTATTATTCGGTATTAGATTATTACGCTAGGAATTATTTAAAATACTTTTTGAATGAAATTATTGACGAAATTTGACATGAATATACTTGATGCATGCTGTGTGAATATTGTATAAATAAAAATAATTTTTGTCTGATTTTTAGTATTTATTTGATTTAATTGGTATTTTGTGCGTTTTTGGCTTATTTGCATAACAATTATTAAAAGAATGTTAAAATTACTGAAATTATTTTTCGTGGATCATGTTATATGTGTAGTATGTATTCCATGCCTTAGAATAATTTTTTGCCTACTGTTTACCTATTTATTTAATTGATATATCTGTTTTTGCATTATCGTTTCTGTCAGTATATAAATCATGAAAATTATTCCTGGAGGCCGAAAAATTAATTTATTTGTATATTATGTATTTACGTGATTTTATGCATGTTAGGTAAATTTTTGGTAATTTTTGGACGTTTGTTTTTATTTTTAATTATTATATTGGCTTTATTGAGTAATCTGTAAATTAACGTTTAAAAATACTTTTAGAGTCCAAAAATTATAAATAAAAATTTTACCATGCCAGTAGAGCCATTAGGGTCGTATGATAATTTTTCCGTGATTTTACTGATCGAACTTATTAGTTTAATAATTATTATTGGGTTTTTGTTGTGAAATTGAGGATACTCTTTTAAATTATTTGAGAGCTTGTTAATCAGAAATAATTTGTAATCTATTATGTTCTTGGTTGCTGATGTTCAGTAGGTTGCAGTAAGTGTTATTGGGTATCATTATGTTTATGTTTGATTTATGTAAAAATGATTAATTGTGTACTATTCATTTATTTAATAGGCCTTGGAGTTAATTGGTGATGCATTTTTGATTGAACTGTTAGTGCTGTAAAAACTAATTTAATATCATTGTTTATGCTTAGAGATGTTCAAGGTGTTTATTGTTGGAGACATTTGTTGTAAGTTTGTAAGTTACTACTTTGAGGATTTTTGAAGAAGTATTTTTTATGAATTATGGGTATAAGGCCGGGTGGCATCCCTTTTGACGAATGTTTTTGAGATGAATGATACTTTGATGATATTTATGATTTTATTTTGAGATAAGAATATCCGGTGGGATAGATGTAGTCCCCTAGTGAAGAACATGCCAACCACCCGGTTTGCGAACTAGGGGTA
This sequence comes from Beta corolliflora, assembly GCA_947648045.1. Taxonomy (NCBI): domain Eukaryota; kingdom Viridiplantae; phylum Streptophyta; class Magnoliopsida; order Caryophyllales; family Amaranthaceae; genus Beta; species Beta corolliflora. The sequence goes on along the minus strand of CANSZD010001046.1, from coordinate 138,113 downwards.
CACCTGGGTTAATTGTTGTCGTCCGAGAGGTCAGGGAGTTCTGCGTGTTCTACCCTGCATCGGGAGTTTGGCCATTCTTAGACACATGCAGTGGGGAACGTAAGCCCATAGACTGACCTGGAGATTGCGATCTGACAAACCTTAGGAAGTGAATTGCGATTCACTGGCGTTCGGTTTCTGACTCAATAACTTATTTTACCTATACTTTTATTTTTATAAAAGTACTCTTGAGATGATTTATTTATTTTTATCCAACTCACTTGCTATTTATTATTCACTTGCGTTATTTGTGAGTTATTTGGAAGTGGATGCATATTGTAGTTGACTTGACTTTATTAATTCCTTTCTTATTAATCTATGTCTGAATCATGCATTGATTTCTTTTGTTCTGGGAGAACTGCTAGTTACTCCCCACTGATTGTGGATTGTTGTTATATATTTTGCAGGTTATGTTGATGGGAATCTTCTTTGGTTTTGGGTTCGGGTTGAGTTGTGAGCATTAAAAAACTAGATGTTTTAGGCCTAGACTTTTAATTAGTTTGAGAGTCAATTTTCTCTTTTAGTTATTACTCTAATTAATTTAAATTATTTATACTATTTATTTATGTTGGTTTTATCACTTAGTTATTTAAACGCATTTCTTGTAGTAGTGACATTCCCAGAAGACGATGTTTCCGCCATCGTCCTATTAATACTATTATTATTTCTTTTGTTTTCCGCTTTGAAATTCTGGGGTGTTGCAGTTGGTATCAGAGCAAAACGCTCCTAAACTCTGAAACAGAGTTGCTAATGATTCTTTAGAATTATTAGTTAGCCATAGGAGATAAAATTTGTTTTGAATTAAGTTTAGTAGTTTCACTATAATGAGAGTGTGATGGGTAGTAGTTACATGAGCACTGTATGATGGGCCTCCGGTCGGACCAAATAATAGGGGTCCTTGATTTGAAACCTCGTGGCCGTCCCTCGGATGTAACACCCCGATAATTCTCTCTTTTCAGAAATACCTTTATAATATAAAACTTAGAGAATTACCCAAGTATTATCGCCCGTGTGATAACGTATCGGCTTATTCAGAATTTTGCAGCGGAAAACAACTAACTAAACTTCATACTTTATTATCATAAATAAATTAATAAATAAGTACTTCAAAAACGAGCACTCTATAAATGTCTACTCAAACAAACTTATTAAAATATGTTCCTACTAATGCAGAAAATATGATATACTAGATTACACCAGCTCTCCATTCCCAGATTCCCAATGATGCAACATCTGCGAACCTGTAAATGTCAATGCTCTAGAGAATCTGCTCAACAAAATTGGGTCATCACAGGATCAATAATGCAAAGCCATGATCAACACATACAAACAAAGCACGTAATCAGCAAAGCTGGGTACTACATAATAATACATAAACTTTCCTAACATGATACTAAATAAATAACATGCAGGGATAAATAATAATATAATCATATAACATTCTGCAGACATCTTTTAACTGAACTAACTCCAAACATCTTTTTATTACTCAAATGGAATAGTTATTGGACCTGAGTTGTCTTATCTACTAATGCCTTCATTACGAAGACGAAATACGGGAGCTACCACGTATTCCAGAAATGACCTGCGATATCGAGGAACCTTTGCTAACTGAAAAAGGGATGGTGATCAATCCATCTCCTGTAAAAAGCCATGGCTCGCTCACCATGTACCCCAACTCCTAATGTCCAACTCTAGACGTGCACCAGTCTAAAGTCTATAACTATCATCGTTACACTTTACGTTCTTTACAAATTATTACTTGTTATGACACACATACAAGCAACACAGAAATACAATTCAACATTCACAACTGAACTTCTTTTATCTTAGGATTTAATAAGTGATCACAACTTACAACCCAAGACTTACTTTCTTTTAATCTCAACTTTCTTATTTGTTGAACCTAGCCAAGAATCAAACTTACCTTTAGAAGGCATACTTATCAACTTACCAAATAAGGCACACAGTCCTCATAAAGTAGTGAAAATAATACTTGTAAGGGAACACATGAATAATCATGAATCAATCTTAATAACATATTAATTCCCCCATGTGAATTAATAATTAAAGTTCCCATCTACATGCTTGCATCAATAAATCCATACAAACATGACAATTCTTTACTCATAATAAACTAGCTTTTTATGCACGCTATGCACGCGGCGACATTTTGGGTATAACTATTACTCAGTAGTAAAACAACCAAAAACGAAAGTTCGTATCTAAGTTCACCTCTATTTTGTGAATAAGAAAGATTGCAATACTTACAAATAGTATTTAAAACACTTTAATAAATAAGTATAAGTAATGAAGTTGCATCTCTAATTAATGTTTTATTGTCAAAGCTCTAAACAATCCCATGGACCATGACAAAAAGAGACATAAATAATGTTGTCCTTTTTCTCTCTCTCTTCAATTTTTAGCTACTCCCCCAATTTCCAAATCCATCTCTCAATTTCACGCAATTCTTTTTTTCTCTCTATTCAATTGAAACAATGTAGTCCTCACTTTCTCTCTCCTTTTCACCATCTTCGTCAATTTCCCCCAAATCAAACCACACACTCGATTCTCCGCATTCTTAGCTAAACCTCTCAATCTTCGCTTATGTGGACTTCAAAGAAAAGCACTAAGTTTCTCAGTGAGTTCTCGCCGAGTTCAGCTCCCGAGTCGCCGAGTTCACTCTCCTGAGACCTTCGATTATGATCTCGTCATCATTGGAGCTGGCTTTGGCGGGTATGACGCTGCTCTTCATGCCGTTGATAAGATATTTTTTAATATCGAGTTGATGGGCTGAAATTCGATTATGGGCCCAAATTTTTGATTTTCATATTTGGGTTGAAGTATATTTTTTCTCAAATTCTTTTTAATATCTGGGCACAAAAACAATTCGAATTGAAGTGTCTCAATTTATATTAATTTTCCGACCATTTCTGATGTAATTTTAATTTGAATTTCAACTATATTTCAATAAATTTTTAAATAAACTGTAATTTGAATTTTTTTTTAAATAAAAAAATTTCTAACACTCTAATTTATGAAGAAAACTGATTTTTTTTTGGTTTGGAGTTTGTGTTTGTAATTGAGTTTGTGTTATGGAAAAATTTATTTGAGTTTGAATTTGAGTTGTCTCTGTAATGAGAATGTCGTGTATTTTGTTTGTTATTGTCTGTGGTATTAATGTTTGGTAAGTTCTTGACTATGAATCTTTTTTATTAGCAAGTTTATTTGATTGAGTGTTATATGAGTTGATTGGGTTTAACAGAGATTTGATTGAATTTTATTTTGACAAGTTTATGCGTGAAATTGGTTTTGATTAACTGCTAAAGGCTGTATTTGGAATGTAATATTTATGTTATGGAGGGGCAATTAAGTAAATTCCTAAGGGGACACCATTGCTCATCCCTTGGCTTATATAATAGAGATCTAATAATTAACATACTTGCTCACAGGCATAAAACATGTAGAAATCAATCCTACTAAAAATCACATATGAACGTATAAAGTTCCTATACATGATACTACAACTTCTTTTCTCCTTAAATCATGATACTAATCATATAGCACACAAGTATGTACGTACCTTGTGTAAACTAGTCGGCAGGCCACTTTTAGCCCTTTAAAAGTCTCCTACATAATATTCTCCGCCTAGAAATCAATATAAACTAAAATCAATACTCTTAAATAAAAAGACAGCAACTTTAAAATATTTAAAATCCCCTTTAAACATATTCAAAAGTTGATTTTACTATCAAAACTTCAATTACTTTTAATTCCTAGCATAGTACTACCATACTAGTAATTAAAATTCTTAAAACTCCCTAAATAAAATCTTTTCAGAAATTCCAGCAACTTATAAAATCATAAAACCCTCTTTAAACATATGCAAACATGTTTAAATTCATAATCTAAACCAATCTCATAGTATACAACATGCTACTATGGTTTTCTAATAATTAACATCCTAAAAATCCATGCTTTAATGATTAAAACTTCAATCTAACAATAATAAACAAATCTGAATTTTTATTCTTATAATATATAATATATATAATCCATGATTAATCCTTAAAACAGTAAATTAAAGTTATTAATCATGATTAGTGCTAAAATAAACATAAAAATATGATTTTTTAATTGAAACTTGAGGAAGAAGAAAAGAATTAAACCAACACAAGAAGAAAATGGAATGATGCGCCGGCCAAGAAGAGCAGCGACGCCTGCAGCAGTGGCGCACTTGTGATTATGGAGGTGTGGTGACGTTTCTTATCGAAGAAGAAAGCGTTACTTGAAGAAGAAGAAAGAAAACTTGAGAAGAACAAAAATAACGTGATTGAGGAACTAGCTAGGGCGCCGGTTTGGTGAGGGAGGAGAGAGAAAATTTTGTGTGGTAAAATAATTGGGTTTAAGGTATTTATAAGTAGGGTTTTCTTTTGGGCTTAGGAAAAGGAGATTGAGTTTGAATAGAATTTGATGACAACTAGGATTGATAAATTAGAACTCCTAGCATCAATATAACTCATTTTTCCTAATCTACTTAGAATTTGGGTTCCTCAAGTCCACTTAGACTTCTTTTCCAAATCAAATTCGTATTTCAAACCTTTTTCAAAGCATGCCTAATTAAAATATTTTCAACTTTCTTAAATCCTTAAAATAATTTCATTTGACTTTTAAAATAGTCAACCTTCTTTAAATAATAAAATCATTTCAACTCAAATATAAATATATAAATGCTAAGATATATTTATAAAATCCTTTAAAATTATGGGGGATTACAGTCTACCCCCCTTAAAAGAAGTTTCGTCCCGAAACTTGACATGAAAACTCGCATATTTTTCAAAACTTGAACTCGTCTTTTCAAAAGTTTACAAAGCATTGTGCCACTTGTGCACACTTTTGCTAACTTAAAACACTTGTGTTACTTATGAACACGTTTTCTTATGCGGAGAATCTACTTCTTTAGCACTAACATGTGCAAATTGCCCAACATAGGCGTACATATGCATAAAAATCTCATAAAAATAGACAAAAAGCGCGAAATTTATCGCATTCTATCCCCCTTAAAGAAAACGAGTTACGCCCTCGTAACTCACCTCAAGGAACAAGTCTGGATACTTCTTTTTCATCTCATCTTCGGCTTCCCACGTTGCCTCTTCAGATTCGTGGTTAGACCAAAGTACTTTCACGATGTGGACGTCCTTATTGCGTGTACTACGCACTTTTCTGTCGAGAATCTTGACAGGCCTTTCCTCATATGTGAGGCTACTATCGATCTGAATTAGTTCAGGCTCTAGGACATGACGTTCATCAGGGATGTAACGCTTAAGTTGGGAAATATGGAACACATCATGCATCTTTTCAAACTCCATTGGCAATGCCAATCGGTAGGCTACTTTCCCAATTCGCTCCAAAATCTCATATGGGCCTACATACTTAGCACTTAACTTGCCCTTTTTCCCAAATCTCATGACGCCCTTAGTGGGTGATACTTTCAAGAACACCTTATCACCTATAGCAAACTCATCTTCGTGTCGCTTCAAGTCAGCATAACTCTTCTGTCCATCTTGCGCAGCTTGAATTCTAGCCTGAATCAGTCTGACATTCTTAACGGTTTCCTCAATAAATTATGTCCCCAAGACTATATTTTCACTAAAGTCATTCCAACAAATGGGGCTTCTACATTTCCGTCCATATAATGCCTCAAAAGGTGCCATCTTAATGCTCGCATGGTAACTATTGTTATAAGAAAACTCAATCAGGTCTAATTGGTCCTCCCAACTACCTTGAAAATCAATAGCACATGCTCTCAACATATCCTCCATCGTCTGGTTAGTCCTCTCAGTCTGACCATCAGTCGCAGGGTGAAAGGTTGTACTCATCTTCAATGTTGTCCCAAGATTTAATTGGACCTTCTTCCAAAATTTCGAAAGGAATCTAGAGTCGCGGTCAGAAATGATATCCTTTGGAACTCCATGTAGTCTCACCACATGCTTAACATATGTCTTCGCAAGTTGCTTCTTCTTCCATGTCTCCTTGATCGGTATGAAAACGGCCGACTTTGTCAGACGGTCCACAACAACCCAAATAGTATCATTGCCACTCCTTGTTCTAGGCAAAGCAGTTACAAAATCCATCGATATGGAATCCTACTTCCATCCCGGAACCTCTAAGGATTGAACTTTCCCCATGGGTCTCTTATGATCTATCTTCACCTTTTGACAAGTTAGGCACTTAGACACATACTCGGCTACCTCACGCTTCATGTTTGGCCACCAATAGACACCCTTAAGGTCTTTATATAACTTGTCACCCCCAGGGTGCACAGAGTACGGTGTATTATGGCCCTCATCCATAAGACGTCTCTTAAGCTCATCACATTATTGTGGTACACACCACCTTCCTTTAAACCTCAGACTACCATCATCATGGATCTTAAAATCACCTTCCTTACCCTGGCCCATCTTCTCCTTAATCTTCTCTAGGTGCTCATCTCCGACTTGACCTTCTTTGATTTCGTCCAAAATTAACAATCCCAATGACAAAGCACTCAACCTTGCCTCGATCTCCCCAGGATTTAGGATTTCTAGGCTAAGCCTTTGCATATCTCGACACAACTCCTCAGGATTTATCAAGGCGTTCATACTATGACTCGACTTTCTACTCAACGCATCAGCGACTACATTTGCCTTTCCCTCATGGTATTGGATGTCTAAGTCATAGTCCTTTATCAACTCTAGCCATCTCCTCTGCCTCATGTTGAGGTCTTTGCCTTTCCCTCATGGTATTGGATGTCTAAGTCATGGTATTGGATGTACTTCAAGCTCTTATGGTCTGTAAATATCTTACAAGTTACCCCATACAGGTAGTGTCTCCAAATCTTCAAGGCGAACACAATGGCAGCTAACTCTAGATCATGGGTAGGGTAATTAGCCTCATAAGGTTTCAACTGACGTGACGCATACGCAATCACCTTCCCATTCTGTTGCAACATACATCCTAAACCATTCTTCGAAGCATCACTATATACCTCAAATCCCTCATTCCCATCAGGCAGGGTCAAAACAGGTGCAGAGGTTAAACGATATTTCAAAATCTGAAAGGCTTCTTCACACTTTTCACTCCACTCAAATTTTGACTCCTTTTTCATCAAGTTGGTCATAGGTCTTGCTATTTTCGAGAAATCTTTCACAAATCTCCTATAATAACCAGCTAGACCTAGGAAACTTCTGATATCTGACACGCTCTTTGGAGTTGGTCACTCACTCACAACTTGAATCTTGGCAGGATCTACTGAGACTCCCTCCTTAGACACATAGTGACCCAAAAATGCTACCTTCTCCAAACGGAATTCACACTTAGAGAACTTTGCATACAATTGGTTTTTCCTCAATGTCTCCAGAATGATCCTCAAGTGCTTATCATGCTCAGCCTCATTCCTCGAATATATCAGTATGTCATCAATGAAAACTACCACAAACTTATCTAGAAACTCATGAAAGATCCTATTCATTAAGTCCATAAATATAGCAGGCGTTCTAAAGGCAGTCTTAGGTACATCCTTATCAGCTACTCTTAATTGAGGATATCCTGAACGTAAGTCGATCTTTGAGAACACACTCGCTCCATTCAACTGGTCGAATAGGTCGTCTATTCTAGGCAAGGGATATTTGTTCTTGATGGTTACATTATTCAACTCCCTATAATCAATACATAGCCTCATGCTTCCATCCTTTTTCTTCACAAACAACACAGGAGCTCCCCAAGGTCATGCACTAGGCCTAATATAACCCTTATCGAACAATTCTTGCAACTGCGTCTTCAACTCACTCATCTCCGGAGGTGCCATTCTATAGGGTGCTTTAAATATAGGTGCAGTTCCAGGAACTAAGTCTATGGTGAACTCAACAGCTCTAACAGGCGGCATACCCGAAATCTCACTCGGAAACACGTCCATAAACTCATTCACAATCGGAACATCTTCAATACTTACCCCAACTTCTTTACTCACATCTTGCACACTACAGAAATATAACTCACACCCCTTCTTCATCAACTTCTTCACTTGCATTGCGGAGATGACCCCAAAGTTATTGGATTTCCCAAAACGTCGATACGAAGTCAACTTACCCAAAGGATTCCTTAAAACTACTTTCTGAACTTCACAATCTATTTTAGCCTTGTATAAACTTAGCCAATCCATCCCCAGAATTACATCCAGGTCTCCCAGATTAAACTCTATCAAGTCAGAAGGAAAAACACAGTCCCCTATCTTCAGAGGCAAGTTTCTAAACAACCTGGTACACCGTATGGTCTCACCAGTAGGTATACTAATAGGCAAATTAATCACCTCAAAATCTACTAACCCCAGACTTTTGATAACAGACGACGAAACAAAAGAATAAGTCGCCCCCGAATCAAATAATGTTTTAACAAGGACTGAGTTAATATAAAAATTACCAGAAACTACGTCGGCAGATTTTTCAGCTTCCTTTCGACTCATCACGAACATTTTTCCCGCAGGCTTACTTTGGTCGGGGTTCTCACTTGCAGGCTTACTATAGTTCCCCTGGCTATTCTGCTGTCCTCCAGACTTAGGACCTTGATTCCCCGACTGGTTAAACCCTGATCTGACCTGATTTCCACTTCCCTGACCTTTCTGATCTTTACCATGCTTAGAGTAGCACTCGTACTCCCTATGACCCTTCTTTTGGCAGTAGTTACAAGTCACTGGTTCTCCCTTACAGTCTTTCCCAGGATGGTTTTTGTCACAGAATTTGCAGTGATGCACTCTCTCAGGTCTACCCTTGCTGCGGTTATCTTGGTTGTTTCTCCCTTGGAAATTCCCATTACCATTCCGGTTTCTCTTGAAATTCCCTTGGTTTCCCCCAGCATGAAAATCTTTCCTCTTTTCACCCACTACTACATTTTCTTATCTCTCCTTGACTGTAGACCATAGATATGAGATGCTCTCCCATACACAACATCTAGGGACGTAAAGGTCTCTCCTCCTAATCCCAACTGTATCTCCTCAGTTAATCCTTGCTCAAACCTCTGAGCTTTAAGCTCCTCAGTGGCTACAACCTCAGGTGCAAATCTGGACAGGGCTATGAATTTGCCGTAGTACTCAAAGATGGTCATACTACCCATCCTAAGGTTAATGAATTCTTGGGCTTTTTGCTTCCTCATAAAGCTAAGGCAGGGTAAAACTCCCCTCTCAAGGTAGTCACAAATGCATCCCAATTGAATCCTTCAACAGCACTCAATTTAGCTCCACTCTCTCTCCACCATAAATCAGCCTCATCTTTCAGATATAGCACAGCCTGACCCACTCTCATATTTTCAGGGTAGTTCACAACCTCAAAAAGTTTCTCAAACTCCCTAATCCAGTTTTCTAAGAAGGTTGGGTCAGCTTGCCCCTTATAGTATGGTGGCTTAACCTTAGCTAGTCTTTCAAACATTTCCCCAGCAGTCTCAGGACGTTCAGCTCGCTCCTGAGTCAATTTCTCCGCCAAGAGGCGAATAGCAGCAGCTAGGTCGTTGTTGTTAGCCATTCTACTTCGGGACCTGTAAGTAATATAACCCTACTTTAGGTTCCAGCATAACTCACATTTCCATCTTGGAAGGCAACATTTGATTTGATCATTAAAGATCGCATCAACAAACAATTTCTCAACTAGTTCCAAGTTCAACATGAAATGTTCTCTAATAATCACATAATCATCCATGTAAAATATATTCACATCAACATGCAAGTAGAAACAAACAAGCATGAATATGATCGCATAATGAAAATAAAATATTCCCATCACGTGCCCAAAATAAATTCTTACTCACTCATATAAATAAATAATAGCTTTTATTCTTCCATAACGGGTATTTAATAAAATGAATGTTACTATAATATTATACCTTCTAAAAAAAACAGTGGTTGTACAAAACTATTCTATCACTGTTGGTCCACTATCCAACCTTATTATATAATATATTGTTACCTCTAATCGCTAAAAAAATATAAATAGTAACCTAAGGTACCACATTATCATTTTTGTCCCCAAATTCTATGTATAGCTCAGGTACGAAGATCTCATCTTCAAACTCATCTATGTCCTCATCATAATATTCGACATATCTCCTTTGTCGTTTAGATCTCCTTGAAGGTTGAGGCTCTTCATCATCTGACTCTGAATCAGTTTCAACCCTGAATGATGCATGGTAAATGTCTCTTCTGGTTTGACCCCTAGCACAGTCGAACTCCACAATGAGCTCATCATCACTATCTGCTCCTGACCTTAATATCTTACGCATAACCCACTCGAAACCGGTATAGTCATTATCAATGACAGGTACATTATCGTCACCTTCATCATCACTTAATACAATAGGATTTTGGTAACTCCCTACTCTGGCAGACATGATTAAGGATCTACAATAAATAAATATATTCAATAACATTTTTAGTACTCTCCCTGTACGTAATTCCCAACAATAATAATAAAAGATGCCATTAACATCATAGGCACAAAATATAACAATCAGCAGGGAAGAAAGATATAAACAGTTAGCAGGGAAGAAAAATAATCATGAATAGTTAGCAGGGAAGAAAAATAATCATGAATAGTTAGCAGGGAAGAAAAATATTAACATGCTGAACTAACTATTCAATGCAGGCATATAATATTTCTATCCTATATGCCCTTCCTATGCTACCCATTCTCACAATGCAACAAGTAAAACTTCAAAGGCATGAAAAATAATGCAGACACTTTTATAAGATAATAATAATTAAGTGTCTAAAAAAAATATTTCAACACAAAAAAAAAAATCGGACTTATAAAAGTCGAAGGAAAAGAAAAAATTTCGATTCTTAAAAAAAAATTTCGGAAATTCTATTTTTCGAACTTCCAAAATTTCGAAATATAAAAAAAAAATTCGACCATAAAATTTTCGGAGAAAAAAAAAATATTCGGTATACCAAAAAAAATTTTGGACCTCTAAAACTTATATAATAATATATTCCTATAAATTTTTCCAAATGAATAAGTAAGAGCAATTCTAAAAGTTTATTCAAATAACTGGTAAGTTAGTTAGGCGCCTAAAAGTTTTGAAAATAACCTAAAGCTCCCAGATACCACTTTGTAACACCCCGATAATTCTCTCTTCTCAGAAATACCTTTATAATATAAAACTTAGAGAATTACCCAAGTATTATCGCCCATGTGATAACGTATCGGCTTATTCAGAATTTTGCAGCGGAAAACAACTAACTAAACTTCATACTTTATTATCATAAATAAATAAATAAATAAGTACTTCAAAAACGAGCACTCTATAAATGTCTACTCAAACAAACTTATTAAAATATGTTCCTACTAATGCAGAAAATATGATATACTAGATTACACCAGCTCTCCATTCCCAGATTCCCAATGATGCAACATCTGCGAACCTGTAAATGTCAATGCTCTAGAGAATCTCGCTCACCAAAATTGGGTCATCACAGGGATCAATAAGGCAAAGCCATGATCAACACATACAAACAAAGCACGTAATCAGTAAAGCTGAGTACTACATAATAATACATAAACTTTCCTAACATGATACTAAATAAATAACATGCAGGGATAAATAATAATATAATCATATAACATTCTGCATACATCTTTTAACTGAACTAACTCCAAACATCTTTTTATTACTCAAATGGAATAGTTATTAGACCTGAGTTGTCTAATCTACTAATGCCTTCATTACGAAGACGAAATACGGGAGCTACCACGTATTCCAGAAATGACCTGCGATATCGAGGAACCTTTGCTAACTGAAAAAGGGATGGTGATCAATCCATCTCCTGTAAAAAGCCATGGCTCGCTCACCATGTATCCCAACTCCTAATGTCCTACTCTAGACGTGCACCAGTCTAAAGTCTATAACTATCCTCGTTACACTTTACGTTCTTTACAAATTATTACTTGTTATGACACACATACAAGCAACACAGAAATACAATTCAACATTCACAACTGAACTTCTTTTTTCTTAGGATTTAATAAGTGATCACAACTTACAACCCAAGACTTACTTTCTTTTAATCTTAACTTTCTTATTTGTTGAACCTAGCCAACAATCAAACTTACCTTTAGAAGGCATACTTATCAACTTACCAAATAAGGCCCACAGGCCTCATAAAGTAGTGAAAATAATACTTGTAAGGGAACACATGAATAATCATGAATCAATCTTAATAACATATTAATTCCCCCATGTGAATTAATAATTAAAGTTCCCATCTACATGCTTGCATCAATAAATCCATACAAACATGACAATTCTTTACTCATAATAAATCTAATAATTAACATGCTTGCTCACAGGCATAAAACATGTAGAAATCAATCCTACTAAAAATCACATATGAACGTATAAAGTTCCTATACATGATACTACAACTTCTTTTCTCCTTAAATCATGATACTAATCATACAGCACACAAGTATGTACGTACCTTGTGTAAACTAGTCGGCAGGCCACTTTTAGCCCTTTAAAAGTCTCCTACATAATATTCTCCGCCTAGAAATCAATATAAACTAAAATCAATACTCTTAAATAAAAAGACAGCAACTTTAAAATATTTAAAATCCCCTTTAAACATATTCAAAAGTTGATTTTACTATCAAAACTTCAATTACTTTTAATTCCTAGCATAGTACTACCATACTAGTAATTAAAATTCTTAAAACTCCCTAAATAAAATCTTTTAAGAAATTCCAGCAACTTATAAAATCATAAAACCCTCTTTAAACATATGCAAACATGTTTAAATTCATAATCTAAACCAATCTCATAGTATACAACATGCTACTATGGTTTTCTAATAATTAACATCCTAAACCATGCTTTAATGATTAAAACTTCAATCTAACAATAATAAACAAATCTGAATTTTTATTCTTATAATATATAATATATATAATCCATGATTAATCATTAAAACAGTAAATTAAAGTTATTAATCATGATTAGTGCTAAAATAAACATAAAAATATGATTTTTTAATTGAAACTTGAGGAAGAAGAAAAGAATTAAACCAACACAAGAAGAAAATGGAATGATGCACCGGCCAAGAAGAGCAGCGATGCCTGCAGCAGTGGCGCACTTGTGATTATGGAGGTGTGGTGACGTTTCTTGTCGAAGAAGAAAGCGTTACTTGAAGAAGAAGAAAGAAAACTTGAGAAGAACAAAAATAACGTGATTGAGGAACTAGCTAGGGCGCCGGTTTGGTGAGGGAGGAGATAGAAAATTTTGTGTGGTAAAATAATTGGGTTTAAGGTATTTATAAGTAGGGTTTTCTTTTGGGCTTAGGAAAAGGAGATTGAGTTTGAATAGAATTTGATGACAACTAGGATTAATAAATTAGAACTCCTAGCATCAATATAACTCATTTTTCCTAATCTACTTAGAATTTGGATTCCTCAAGTCCACTTAGATTTCTTTTCCAAATCAAATTCGTATTTCAAACCTTTTTCAAAGCATGCCTAATTAAAATATTTTCAACTTTCTTAAATCCTTAAAATAATTTCATTTGACTTTTAAAATAGTCAACCTTCTTTAAATAATAAAATCATTTCAACTCAAATATAAATATATAAATGCTAAAATATATTTATAAAATCCTTTAAAATTATGGGGGATTACATCGGAGATCTTCTATCAAAGACTTTATCAACCCCGGATCGGGATAGAAGGTTCCAAGACCCCCTTTCGGATCCAAATCAGGGTATTCGAGCTCCTGACCCGAGGTCGATGCTTCTCCTGCTCCCCTCGGCATGGTCACCCGCACTACATCAGAAGACAAGTATTTGTCTAAGTAACTTCTCGAAGGAGGGTAAGCTAAAGACACCTCCCAGGGGTACGGAATGATGCCTTCGGCCTCCTCCTCTACCGAAGAAGACGGGCTCGGAAGAGCAACTGCGTCGGGCACAGCCGAGGAGGTCGGGACAACTTATTATAGTCGACACCAACGTTATTGTCATCCCCCTCACCTCCTCGGACAACTTATAGGGAGGTGAGGTTGGGGGTGTCGACGACTCGGACGAATCTCCCATTATTTATGGACAAGGGAGTCGGCCGAGATTATTTGAAAGAAAAGAAAGAAAAAGAAAACTTAAAAGAGCAAAAGCGTACCTGGTCGGACGAAGAAGCTGGAGGAAGAACTTGGGAGAATTGGAGAAGATTTGAAGATTTTTGAGAGAGAGGAAATGAAGAAATGAGGAAATGATCCTGAAACCCTCTCTCATCCCCCGCATATATAGGCGTGCCTAGGGGGATGTGCAACGCAAACCCCCCCGCGTCGTCTTAATGGGCTTCCAATAGAGGCCCAACTGGACCTAGTCAGTCCACCCCACCAAAGGTCCAGTAAAATCAAGTAAAATCATTCCGAGTCCAAGGAATGCGAAACGTCAAAATTCATTACAACGCCTCGTCAGCTCGATCCATAACAAGGGCCCCAAGATCCCATGTATCAAAGGTGGCCTAGTGGCATTTAGGGTCGGACATATCTGGTCGGGTAAAATAGTCGCAGCCTCCACCCAAATGGGTACGAAGGACAAAGAACACCCACTCGGACAAACTTGGGGCTCATTAGTCCCTCATCCGAGTGGCTCCACACTCACTCGGCCAATAGGAGCACCCCTCCTTTGCCGAGCCGCTTCTACATTTGGTCAAGTATGGCCAGATGTCAGCTAGCACCCACTCGGACAAACTTAGGGCTCATTAGCCCCTCATCCGAGTGGCTCAACACTCACTTGGTCAATAGGAACGCCCCTCCTTTGCCGAGCCGCTTCTACACTTGGTCAAGTATGGCCAAATGTCAGCTAGCACCCACTTGGACAAACTTGGGGCTCATTAGCCCCTCATCCGAGTGGCTCCACACTCACTCGGCCAATAGGAGCGCCCCTCCTTTGCCGAGCAGCTTCTACACTTGATCAAGTATGGCCAAATGTCAGCTAGCACCCACTCGGACAAACTTGGGGCTCATTAGCCCCTCATCCGAGTGGCTCCACACTCACTCGGCCAATAGGAGCGCCCCTCCTTTGCCGAGCCGCTTCTACACTTGGTCAAGTATGGCCAAATGTCAGCTAGCACCCACTCGGACAAACTTGGGGTTCATTAGCCCCTCATCCTAGTGGCTCCACACTCACTCGACCAATAGGAGCGCCCCTCCTTTGCCGAGCAGCTTCTACACTTGGTCAAGTATGGCCAAATGTCAGCTAACACCCACTCGGACAAACTTGGGGCTCATTAGCCCCTCATCCGAGTGGCTCCACACTCACTCGGCCAATAGGAGCGCCCCTCCTTTGCCCAGTCGCTTCTACACTTGGTCAAGTATGGCCAAATGTCAACTAGCACCTACTCGGACAAACTTGGGGCTCATTAGCTCCCCATCCGAGTGACTCCCTACTCACTCGACCAATAGGAGCTATTCTCCTATGCCGAGTCGCCTCTATACCCGGTAGGGAATGACCAAATATCCACTGTCACTCACTCGGATAGACATAAAGCTACCCTACAAGGGTGACCGGGTCGGCGCCCTCTCCCTCAACAGGAAGATGACCCGGTCGGCGTTATTCCCTCCAATCATGAGATGACCCGGTCGGCGTCATTCCCTCCTAACATAAGATGACCCGGTCGGCATCCTTCCTTCTAGAGGAGAATGACCCGGTCCGCAATGTTACTCTCAAGCATGAGATGACTCGGTCGGCATTCTTCCTTCCAGAGGAAAATGACCTGGTCGGCAATGTGACTCTCAAACATGAGATGACCCGGTCGGTATTTTCCCCTTGCACAGGAAAATGACCGGGTCGGCTAGTTTCCTTCGACATGGAACGACCCGGTCGGGATTTTTACCTCAACACAGAGGGACTCGGTCAATACCCTTCTTCCAAACAGGAGGTGAACTGGTCGGCACAAACCCCCTCCACTGAGATGGACGTCGCCGGCGACATGGTTTATTCCATCTATCTACTTTAGACGGGGCTGTGAGTCAATCAGAATTAAGGTGACTACTGTTCCGCCACGGACAGGCGCCACGGAGACAGGCCTCCATGATCCCCCCTCCCTGGCGTGGGGCTAATTGTTTGGGCTCAATTAATCAGCAGCCCAATAGGAGCACAAAAGCCTCCTAAAGCATGAGACAGGTGGCGACAGTGGGTCCCACCTGAAAGTTGACCTAATCACAGGAACTTGGGAAGCCTCTAAAAGGGTGGAATCATCATTGCCTGAAAAGGCAACATGTCCATTGATCCCAATAAGGCCCATCTGAACAATGTTTCCTGTCTGGGAAATCCCCAACACTATAAATACCAACTACCTCATCAATGAACAGGTATTCAATTCTCACCTAACAAACTAGAGCATCTCTCTCTAGACTTTATCTCTCTACCTCAATCATATCTGACTTGAGCGTCGGAGGGGCGATCCCGGAACCACCCCCGGGTAGTTTAACTTCATTTTGCAGGTTCCCAGCATACGGATATCGGAGCTTAGGTGAACGCTCTTGGGGCCCACTTCATACCTCACAACTCTTTTTTTTTTTTTTTTTTTCATATTAGGAAGCCAACAAAAAAAACCCAATAATTTTGAAAAAAAAATAGGTTTTGTAAAAACAATTACATATTCGATTCACATTCATTTATACTCACTATTGGCTCTCTTTGTTCCATGTTTTTCTTGCTCGTTTACCGACCCGCCCATTATCGACCCGCCATTGCCCGCTACCCATTTGGCCCCCTAACCGACCCTTTATGGGACCCTTATGCCACGCACCCCCCCCCCCCCCCCAAAACATCACACAACATATTACAATCCTTAATTTCTTAGCAGAAACATATCTTGTTCTAAGATGTTATGTACTTGTGTTGGAATATTCGATTTTTCAGGAATTGATTGTAAGTGCCATTTGACTATCCCTTATAAATAAAAAAAATTTCTTCTTGTGAAAAAAAAAACACTCGTCTTATTGGTACTCTTAGTTGTAGGTGTCACCGTGTCAGATATAACCTTCTCTCACAAATTTGGTAATTTTTTTGTTTATGATTTCTCATATTCTATGTTTTTGTTATTTGATTGGACCGAGTAAACTTAATGCAATATTGTGATAAAATTTACTTTTCTTGGGACTAATACGTAAAATCCTGCAACTATTTTCCTGGAATTATGTATAAACATTAGTTGAAGACTAGGTAGTATTCACGGTTCACCACATTTCTAAGTTCTTCGATTTTTTTATTTTTTTTTTTGTAAAATGTAAGAGATATATTACCAAATCAAATAATGATCCACCAATTTACAGCCTAACTGCAGAGAAACAAAACTTCTCAACACAGCACAGCTAAACAAAAAAGTTAAACAAAGCTATTTACTAGTGTATTAAGCCATATTTTTTCCTCATCAGTCCACTGAATCTCTACAAAACTTTTAATTCTACCACAGACATCCCTTTGTATGTTTTTAATAATCCAAACTGGATTTTTACCGCAGCATTCCACAAAACATAATTCCTATTTCTCCAAATATGATAAACCATCATGGCAGCAAGTGCAGCATAACAAACTCTTTGTTTCTTTTTGCTCTTGTATTTTCTACCCCATTTCTTCCATGAGACGTATAAATTTTCCTGAGCATTATACTGAATTCCCAGCCAACTCATAACTCCATGACAGACTTGAATACTTCCTGGACAGCGGAAGAACAGGTGAGTACAGGATTCCTCTTATCTTGAATTACACCAGCTCTAAACAATTTCTCTTTTGTTCTCAACTTGCCAAGAGCTGCAAGCCAAGCAATAAAAGAATGTTTTGGAATGTTTAGGGTATTCCAGACCCAATAGTGCCATGAAACCTTCTCTTGCTGACCCTGAAGCCAAGCATAGCCTTCTTTAATAGAGTAATTTTTAGCCCCTGTGACTCTGTGAGCCATGTGTTGTTGTTATAAGCAGGCCTAAAAGTATCCTTCATTTTACAAATCGCTCTCCACACCCAACTAGCACTAGCTGGTGGCTCATAACTCCACCAGTCATCATCTTTCAAATATACACTGTGAATCCATTTTGTCCAGAGGGCATCTTCCTTCTTTGCAATCTGCCAAACATATTTTCCAACAGCTGCATGCCTGCATTGTACCAGATATAGCAATTTTTTATCCCAAGACCACCATTCTTTTTTGGTCTGCAAACCCAATCCCAAGCAACAGGGGGGCTTCTGGATAAAGAATTTTCCTTCCCAGAGAAATGCTCTGCACACTTGAGTAATTCTCTTAAGAACACACTTAGGAATTAAGAACACTTGAGCCCAGTATAAATGAAGGCTAAGAAGCACAAAATTGACAAGAGTGGTTCTTGGTGCATAAGACAAATGTCTTGAGCTCCAACATATATATAATCCTTTTAAGGATTTTCTCTACCAATATATCACAATCTGCCTTGGCATGTCTTTTAGAGGTAATGGTACCCCTAGATATTTAAAGGGAAAATCCCCTTTCTTATAACCAGAAATCTGAAGTATTATATTCTGCTCATGCTCTTTCACATTACCAAAATAAATGGCAGTCTTGTCAGGGCTTGCCACCAACCCTGAGGCATCTTCAAAAGGCTTTTAAAGTTCTCACAAGAAGAGTGACAGAGTTTGTATCACCTCTACAGAACAGCATCAGATCATCTGCAAAGATGAGATGGTGGAGCTTCAAAGGACCACACCTGTGATGAAACTTGAAAGCAGATCTCTGACTCATTTTCTTCATAAGCCTTGTGATGGCCAAAACAAAGATCAGGGGAGAGATAGGATCCCCCTGTCTTATACCTCTTTTACCATGAAAATATCCACTTAATCCACCATTTATACTCAATGAGTAGGCTGGTGTAGTGATATTCTTCGATTTTTTCTTTTTTTTTGTTTTTGGGGGGAAAAGTAGCAAATAATATTACTCATGGGACAAAGCGTCCATCAAAACATAAGGCGCAACATCTTGGGAACAGTGATTCTCCCAAGTTTGTTCGACTCTAAAAGGAACGATCCTAGCAAGGTGGTGAGCTACAGAGTAGGCTGGTGTAGTGATATTCTTCGATTTTTTCTAAAGCTAGTTATATAGGTGAATACAAGACTCATGGCTCGTATTATGCACGGGTCAATTTTTATTTTATTATATATAAATAATAAATTTCTTTTCTGAAAAAGATAATATAGTTTATTTTTTAAATAATATAATTGTAAGAAGTAACAAATGGAGTCAATAATTGATCGAAATCATAGACTACAAAATAATAATTATTTCCGTTTATCAACTACTATTCATATATCTACCCGTAAAAAACTACTTTTTATATATCTAAGCATTCCTTTCTATTATGATTACATATAAAATTATGTGAAGATTATATATGGTTACTGCTGATATCAAATAATTTCCATATTCATTAAAACGATTTTATGTAGGACATTGAAATATTAGAAATATCCGGATTAGGGTGCATTTTTTTCACCTAAATTCTCCATAATTTATTAGAATTCATCAAAGTTTATTTCATAAAGTGTTTGATTTTATCTCAATTACTTAAGTTATTAAGGCGAACCTAACAAGAGCACACATGAGTATATTTTTTTGTATATATTAATGAGAATATCTGATCAAAGATTTTAAAGTTTGACCTAAAGAAAGAGAAACAAGCACTATATTAATGGACAGAGGGAGTATTTTTTTTCAGGAAAAAAGAACGCATCCTTAGGAACCCAAATTCCCAAAATATAGCATTCTGTTAGACTTTCTAGATCTATTTGGTGACTCATATCTAGAGATACCCGGTCAACCACGTGTTTGGATCCTCTAGAGTTCTAAAATAACTCTACAAGGTAGAGTTTGAGCAATATCAACCATTGAATAAAAAATCAATGACTCATATATTATCTTTCCAAAATCCCCCATATTTTTCCTCATCAAAATCTACCCCCTAATTTTCCCTTCCCACGAATATGAGCCATTGATTTAAAATGGATGGTTCAGATACAACTCTACCTTGTAGAGTTTATCCGGACTCGTCAACCACTTATGTCGGCTTATGTTAGTTATTATTGTATATATAACCTAATCCTAATGGCAGCACAATATTCCTAGGATATGATAAATATCACATCATAAACAACATCATAAAGAACATAGCGAAGGTATTGTGAGAGATCCTAATTTTAAGAATGGAAGATGAGGAGGAGAAAACAACTAATCCAACAAGCCTTCCATGGGACATCGAATCAAATATCCTCTCAAGGCTACCATTAGAAGATCTTCTACGTTGTCGACGTGTATGTAAAAGCTGGCGTGAAGTAATCAATAGCCTAGATTTCAACAACTCCTACGTACACCAATTTCTCAACAAAAATCTATCAAATTCTATCATTATATGGGGTTACAATGGTATGTCGTTTAATCTTTCGTCTTTGATTTTGACTTTCCTGAGAATCTAAAGGAGCCAACTCGTTATCGCCCTCAAAATTTCGGTAGCAAACGTATAAAAAACTTAGTTGGTTCATGCAACTAGCGCTGTCAGTTTGGTTGAAAACCGATGGTTAAACTGCAAACTGATGACCAACTGAACTGAATTGACCCACAACTGAAAAGTTAAAAACTGATAAGTCAATCAGATTAAAGTAAACTACAATTAACTGAACTGAACTGAAACTGAACTGAAACTCAACCGAAAACAAACTAAAATGAAATTAACTGCACGGAAAACCGATTTAAACTGAACTGAACTGAAAATGAACTGAATTTAACTGAAAACTATTTCAAACTGTTTTTAACTGAACTGAATCAAACTGAATAAAACTGTTTTTAATTAAACTGAATCAAACTGTTTTTAACTGAACTGTATAAAACTGAATAAAACTGTTTTAAACTGAACCGAATCAAACTGAATAAAACATTACTACCTCCGTCCAAGAAAGATCTGAACACTTTCTGGGACACATAGTTTAAGGGTGATAAGGAGTAGTGTAGTTATCAAACATTATTTTAATAAAAGGTAGATGTGATAGGAGTTAGTAGGGTATTTTTTAATTAAAGGAGATAGAAAGTTGCACATTTTTTATTATTAATAGAGAAAAGGTGTTGGACCCATCTACTTTTTTGTTGGTTTTAGCAAAAGTTGTACATGGGAATTGGGAGATTTGCTGAACTTCAAAATTTTTGGCACCAAAACTTTCCCTTCTTAATTTTCATTGAAAGTCAACTTGTAGAACTTTAATTTCCCACCAAAATGAAAAATCCCACAAACATAAAGTCAATTCAACATTACAAATTATTGGTGGGATTCAAATTTGCCTCCAATATTTCAACACACTAAAATCACCTAACAATTCTAAACATTTCCCTCCAACATTTTAATACTCCAAAATCTTTTAATTTCAACACACTGTTTCAAACTGTAACAACTAATTTCCTAATTTTTTTTATTTACCTAAATCACGTGCTAGTTGTTTTGGGAAGTTTTAGGAAAAAGGTAAGTCGTTGTGTAAGGCGATCACAAGAGATGTTATGATCCTCCAAAGATAATTCAGAGAATTGATCGTTTAATTCTTTTTTCAATACTCAATTCATTATTATTATTAGTATTATTAAATTATAATTGTGAATTGAGTTTCTAAATTTTAATTACTCCTTATAGTGTTACTTATACAACTATTAGTCTATTACTCAATTAAGTAATAGTATAATTATATTTATTTAAGTGAACTTATATGTAGTGTTACATTGACTTAGATTATTAGCTAAAATAGTGTATTATTTTTGAATTAGCTTATAATCTATATTGATACATTCATTAATCTTATCTAGTAACAACTTCTTTCAATTATATAGGAACAAGTTAGTGAGTTACTGAGTTGGTATAAGTCTAAGTGAGTAACTGACTAATTGTTAAGTTAACATATGGTTGTTAACGAGTTACTATCTAGTAAGTATTTGTTAACAAAATGTAAGATAATTATGTTACATAATAACATTACAAGTTATCATACATATAGCTTAATGACGATTAACTGGAATGGAGTATTGTTATCCTTAACAAACTTATCGACTTACATTGACAGTTTCGAAATTGATTTAACTTAAATACTATTAACTTGAATGCAGGAATGATACTTTCTATGATTCTATCAACTTATCATAAGTCACTGATTGATGGTACATTCATATATCTCATCCCATGACAACTTGCATCAATTGAATTAGATGTTTTAGTTATGAAATGAATTTAACTTAAAGACTATTAAACTTAAATAAATGATTGTTATCTTCTTTCAAAAATAAAATAAAATTGATTGTTATCTTGAATTAGTTTATCGACTTACATTAGTCTGTTCATTAATCTCATCCGACAGCAACTTATTCTAATTCAATTAGATATTTTTAGTTTCAAAATTAGTTGAAATTAAATATGACTAAGTTAAATAGAATATAGTTATGTTGAATCAACTTAATGACTTATATTGATACATCCATCTAACCCAATAACTATATATTAGTTCAATCATATGTTTTATGGTTCAAAATGCATTTCACATAAAGACAATTAACTCAAATATTGTATTGTTATCTTGAATTAGCTTAGCGGCTACCATTGGCACATTCATTATGCACAATAATAAATTCTTGGATTATTTAAATAGATTTTTTTGTTTCAAATTCCATTATACACTGGAAGACAATTAGCCTAATGATTAACCACTTACATTAACTGATTTATAAACTAATTCATCATTATCAATCATCATCTTAATCGTTGACCACAATCAATCACCAATTCATCATTGATAGTTACACATTGGAAAACTATAGAATAATGAAGAATTTGAAATTGAGTTTCTCAATATCAGTCAAATGTTGAACCTTTAATAAAATAATTTTACAGAAAATATAACAACTTCAAAATGCACTTTTGTAGACAAATATAGATACGTCTCTTGGTGTTATCGTTGTTTTCGACAAGTCTAACCGATATGACAAAAGTCCAACCGAGTTGAAATTCCCCGCAATGAATAATGGCGTGACCCGAAGCGAGACCCGAAGGGAAAAGTTGTACATGGCATAACCGATATCAAGTTTCACACGAACCGTTGCGGGTTTCCTTAAGAAACCGAAATTAACTGAACCCGAACTGAAAATAACTGTTTAACTGATAGTAATAAGAAAATAGTCAACTGTTTAAACTGAAACTGTATGGGTAATGCCAAAAGACAACTGTAAACTGAACTGAATTGAACTGAAAATTGAATTAACTGTATGGATTGAAACTGAAACCGAAAAATTTTAAACTGAATCAATTAAGATGGGAAAAAATAACTGAATTAACTAAACTGAAGTCAACTGAACTGTTTGGTTTGAACCAGAACTGAACTGGTTAATTGAATTGACACCACTGCATGCAACGACTTACTTTGCTTCCAAAAACGTAACGATGGTGATGAATTTTGGCTCTATAACCCGGTCACGTACGACTTTAAGCACAAATATCACTCATCACCCTATAAGAATGACTTTCATAGCATGGGGTTTGGTTATGATTCAATGAACAACGATTATAAGATCGTAAAATTAGTTCACAAACCATATAAGGATAATTACGGGGATTCTTATAATACCATTGAGTTTTATGTTTATAGTTTGACGAAAAATTTATAGAAGTTCATAAAGCCTTTTCCTGAAGTGCATAAAATGTGGCCTGATCTTCATCAAAATTGGGTAGGATCGAGAAGCATGGTTTTCTCTAATAAGGCATTGAATTGGTTGAGTTATGATATTGCTGAAGATTGTTGGGGAAGGACTAAAAGTATCTCATGTTTAAACCTTGAAACCGAAGAGTATTATGAGGTAGCATTGCCTGATGACCCTGAATGTGGTCTTTATTTTCATCGTCCCGAGGAAGGGCAATTGGCTGACATATCGGAAAATCTACATTTGATAATCAGTTTCCCATGGGAAAGTTGTGATATAGATATATGGATTATGAAAGAGTATCGCGTAAAACAATCATGGACTAAATTGAAACGCGTCTGGCTTAGAGATGTATTTGCAGATATCACTGGTGATCCTTATATTTGGGCTATGGAGCGTGTTACATCAATTATCTTGCCTTATGCCTACTCAGTGGATCGACGGGAAATTTTAATAGGTATAGGAAAACCTATAAAGATTTTTATTCGTTTTGATTGACATACTCAAGAGTGTAAAAAGATAGACATCCATGGTTTGCCTAATAATGTGATATATGATCATTTCATAGCCATGTCATGGGTTGGTTCCCTTATCTCCCCTCTTAAGCTAGAATAATTTGACTAGTCTTATTTTACATTTTGTTCTGGTGTAACTGTCAATATATCAAGTTAAATGTAATTTCAGTGTTCATTTTATCATCAATGTAATAAAAAGTTTTTGAATATTTATTGCTGACTGTTACTCTTAATTCATTGTTATGTGCTGATTTGAAACTTGAAGAGGAAATATTGCTTGCATTGCTGTGACAATATTGCTGTGATAGTTTCATTATATGTCAAATTATACATTAGTTAAAAAGGTTCTAGTGGCTATTGACTCAGGAAGTGGTGGTGCATTTGTTGGTGGAAAAAGTCCCCCCTGAACTCCCCCTAGCTATATTCATCTGATACGGCGCTGCAAGAATTTGATTGACAGAGTGGACTGGGAGGTTTCAATTAGTCATTGTTATAGAGAAACAAATCGGCCGCTAATTGGCTCGCAAACCATGGTGTTCTTCTTCCCCAAAAGCTCGATGGTCTAACGGCAGTTCCGAAGGATCTTCGTGCTATTTTATTGGAGGACAATGGTGTGTTGCTTGGCCTAGGATGATCCCTGCTAAGGATCAATATTGAGGACCAGTGCTAGTGCTGCAGCTGTAGCTTAGTTTAGTTTGTTTTTCTTTTAGTCGTTCTGTAGTATGTTGCTGTTTTTTGCTGTGCTTTAGTTTCTGTTTCTTTCGTTTTAGTTGGTGTGGTGTGTTTTTCTTTTTGTAGTCTTCTGTCAGTCTTGTTTTTTGTGTTTTCCTTTGGGCCTTGCCCCTCTTGTTTAAAAAAAAAAAAAAAATAAGAATCTCGTATGTTTCAATTAGAGATGGCCACTGGTGCGGGCTGGGTGGGCTGGTCTGCGGGCCCTAGTGGGCCGGGCTGAGATTTCACGGCCCAGGACCAGACCGTGAAATTCACGGTTTGGGCGGGCTGGTCCACGGGCTGAAAAATCTTGGCCCACACCGGCCTGTTACGGGTTTCACGGTTCGAAAAGCGGTTCACGTGGGCATGGCTGACGGGCCATGGGCTAGCATGAGATTTTTTTTTTTTCAAAATTATTTAATCATTGGAATCATTTATTATTGTTACAAAAAACCATTAAAATTAATTAAAATATATACAATTATTAATATTAATGAATGATTTCATTATTTTTGAATTTGATTGAATTATAATATATGAAATTTGATTAAAATATATACAATTTGATTAAAATATACACAATTTGGTTGAATAATTACTTGAGGTGGGCTGGTCCGGTTCATGGGTCGGGTTGGACCGATTTCGTGGACCGGGCTGGACGGTTTTAGTAGCGGGCTTTCGTGGGTTGGGCTCAAAAAATCTGGCCCACGGCCCACCCACCAATTTCACGGTTCGAGCTGGACTTGACCGGGCTTTTCGTGGGCTCAGCCCACACGGCCCAAGAGGCGGGCTGGGCTGGATTGACCTGCACTGTTGGCCATCTCTAGTTTCAATTACTTATCATCACTTTGGCTGAGTATCCTTCTATTCTTATTTGGTCATAATATTATGGAAACCAATGACATGCTAATAGCAACGTGTGTCATCTTGTTTTTTTTTATGCATGTGTGTCATCTTTCTTAAATGAAAGCTGAAACGTTTTTAAACGGAAGTCATTGGAGACACTAATTTCATTAATCAAAATCATACCACATCTATAACGAAAACATATCTAACAAAAGCAAACAACCATAGTTTCAAATGAACTATGGGTCCAAAAATTAAAATTTGATAAGTCGCCGCATTTTCAAATATATATAGAAAAATAATATTCCATGGAGTATGGAAAGAATTTAATATCGAAGGAAAAATGATGTTAAATCCGGCTTTTGGTATTATTCGAGGATAGATAAATCTATTCGAGTTACTTTGTATATTATTTGGAAAAACTTAATTATGAGATGATACAATTGACAATAAATAAAGTTATTCGCTAGACTCATATGTTAATCATCTTCTCCTCATACTTCAATGTGGAACAAGTTTACATATGGGGTTTTCTCTTAACAATTATCGAGGATATCTTAAGAGCAATATCATACCTTAGTACCAAATATTTTCCATATACTACACTATATTTTGTTTCCTTTAAAATAAGAGACACTCGGCATGGAAAGGTAGCGCTTGTAGACACATAAATTTGTCTCCCTATTTTAGTACCTATGATAACTAATACATCCGACTAATTGGTCTGGATCGAAGAAAGAATAAAGAATGAACATAAAAGTTGGAATCCAATTCGAACTAAGGATTATTGTGGTTCCGGAAGATCTAGCTATAGGAGAACCAGGAACAGAGAGCTTTCCCCCCCTTTCCACCCGAAAATAAAACATTTTAAGTCCAATCCATATTTCTAAACCTGCTTTTGAAAACCTCTCTACAAGTATTTTATAAAAGCCATCTTTGAAAGACCTTTTAAAAATAATTTCCCTAAGCCCACTTTCGAAAACCTTTTAAAAATAGTTTTATAAAAGCCCATTTTCTAAAACCTTTTTCTAGTCCAATTTAATTAATAGAGTTAATGAATTATATTAAATATATACTAATATATTAAAAGGCGTGCCTACAGAAATTTATGTGCCACGTGGCACCTCCTCTAAGGTGCTCATGCAAATGTTCTATTTCAATGTCAAACCTCTCTACTTACAAGGTATCGAACTCACTCAACCATGAAAAGCTTAACCATGAATCCAACATTACATCATTGTTTACTATTTTGATATCTTGTTTATTACTTTACTTTTTGATAGTTTTTAATTGGTATTATAGTTGTTTTTGAGTTAGTTTAGGCTAGTTTGTTAGTTATTTCCTTAATTTGTGCAATTTTCCTTCTTGTATGCACTTTCTTTGGGCAAATTGTTTCATTTCAACAACCCGAATAATAAAAAGGCAAAATATAAGAAGTTTTGGAAGGGTTTGCACACAAAACCAACTTCAATTGCCATAACTTACATCAAAAGACTTATAAAAATTTCAAGAAGTAGTTAAAAGCTCACACTTCCCAATAAAATAACAAGTGAGATATGGCCGTTTGAAAAAAAACAGAAAAAAAAGAAAACGGGCCGAGCGCTCGGGTCAAATGACCCCCGGGTCAATAATGAAAAAACTCTTTTTCACTCCTGCTGGTTTGCCCCGGCTGGGGTGGCCGACGAGGGCTCGGGTCCGCCCCCCAGGGGCTCGGGTCATTCCACCCCCCCCGGTCGGGTCATTTTTCCGAAATGCTTTTGCGACTTTGTTTGTTTTAATACGGGCTTTTGTAATTTTCCGATTTATTTCTTATGACTATAAAAAGAGGGACTCCTCTTATTTCTACTTAGGCAATTATTAACTAGAGATTAGAGAGAGATTAAATCTTGTTTTACATTCAAACTCTAGAACAAAACCCAACCAGGAGAGAAAAAGTGAAGGTTTCAAGCTTTTAGATCTCCATTCTTCATTTATGAAAGCTTAAAGTTGGTAATTTTTGTTTATTATTCTTCTTTTCTTCCATTGATCTTGCTTATTACATGCTTAGTTTGTTTAGATCTTACTTTATTAGTTGATTATTTCGCTTTTTTCCTCTTTTCCTCCATAGGGGTTAATGGGGATTAAGTTCTTTTTTTTTTTTTTAACTTTTGGGGTTGAACTTGTTGGATCGAAGCTTGTTTTACTTGGTTTGTTGGGTGCTTGATCACCACTTAACTTACATATTTGGAGTTCCTAGTGAAGGATTGAGAGATGAAGCTAGGAATAAACTAAGTTTGGTTGCTAGATTAGGATTTCCATGAAAATAGGTATTTTCTAATTTAGGGAAACTTGATTTATCATGTTGTGCTTGATTTGGCTAGATTAGTTGCTTATGCCATGAGAATAGGTCATGAGTGACTAATCAAGCTCCTCTAATTAGCTCGAGAGAGTAATTAGAGTTCATATGTTCATGATTTTCCCCTTGTGATCCCCCATTTGTTTCCCCTTGGCTTTGATTTTGGATTCTTGGATTGAGTGTTGGTGAATCCCTCTAATCCCCTAGTTTCTTTTATCCTTGTCTTAACTTCTTTGCTTAATTACTTGTTGATTTACTTTGCAATCTTCCTAGTTTATTTAGATTTTTAGAATCATCGTAAAACTCTTAAAAACCCAAAAATTGATTTAGCTCATTGTAGTTAGCTAATTACTCTTGATTTAACCCTACTTCCTTGTGGATTCGACCCTATACTTATCCTATATTGGATAAATTAGGTTATATTTGGCGAGTATACAACGACCCGTCATATTTCAAAATAAAAAACAATAATATCTTATAATTATATCTTATTAAAAGACTTATAGAAGTAGTTAAATCCCTAACACTTTAATGGTAATAACAAGAGACTATTGTAGACATAAACTCTTAGTTCGACCAAATTTTTGTAGAAAGTTAAGCTATTGCTTTTATCTACAAACTTTTAAGAGTTTAATTTTCAAAATACTATGCAATTATTTATCATGTCATGACGTCAATTTTTCCTCACAAAACAAAAAATTACGAAAAGTAATAACCCAGGGCATCGCCCGGGATACTCACTAGTTAGTATTATTAATTATCTACTATTTTTTCAAAATAATCTTTTATAAAAAATCATTTTTATCTTAAATGTTTTCAAGATTTGTTTTATAAATTATATCTTATACTTTCGTGCCTCAATTGTTGCCTATATAGCATATAATATGGCAGCAACTTTGGTCTTCGATCCGAACCCCACGCTTAACACTTACACACACACTCTCTCTCTCCTAATACACTCCGAACTCCACCCCTAATGATATATTATATTGTATATTCTAGCAATTTATGCACGCAATGCGTGCGTGAATTTAAAGTTTTGTGCTTTAGTTTTTAAATCTAAAGGTTACTTAATAATTTTTTATAGAGTTATAGTATATCATATCACCGATTAACCCCTTTCCTCTATATTAAAGAGTTATGCACGGGATACATATGTCAACTTGTTCATGATCAACACATACATTTTCATGATCTTTAGGCTGTAATTTAAAAAACAACGATTTTGTACATGACAATGTTCATAGGGATTAAATGCAATATGTACGGAGCAATAAATTGCCAACTTTCAGACTGTATTTCGACTTGAAATTGTTTGATGGTTGTTAGATATCCGATTTGCACAAAGTTGAACGAACTTGTTATAGGGATGGCGAATTATGAATGTATGTTATGTAAGAATTTAATTTAATTGTAATTCAGTTTTTAAGTAAAATAATGGTGTTTGTATTCTATGGAGTAATATTTTTGAATTGTAATTTCAAGGTTTTTTTTTCCCTTCATATAACAACTTTCCTCATTATTCAAAGATTTGGAATCAATGTTAAATGGAATATTTTTTGAAACTTATATTGATTGACAATTATGTCAAATAGATAATTATTTGACTTATTGAATATGGTATATTTTTTTCTTTTAAATTTATTCTTTATTAATAATTACATGATTTATTGTGTGAGTATGGGTTGGGGGGTCATTTCACGTGGACACCATTTGCTCCCCCTTCCCTTATATATATATATATATATATATATATATATATATATATATATATATATATATATATATATATATATATATATATATATATATATATATATATATATATGGGCAAGATCACATAAAAATGTCTCCTTACATGAGAAATGAGAATGAATCTCAACCACACGATTGAACTAGAGTTACAACACTTGTTCATTAGAATTATACCCCCGAAAAAACTTGGAGTTACATCACTTTTTCATTAGAGTTACATCACTTGTTCGTTAGAGTTATAGCGCGTAAAATCCATTCTCATTTCTCATTTCTCATTTAAGTATGCATTCTCATATGAACTCACTTCTATATATATATATATATATATATATATATATATATATATATATATATATATATATATATATATATATATATATATATATATATATATAGGTTTAAGTTCATATGAAACCGTGAGAACCACTCATTTTTCCTCATTTTACGAAGCTTTTGCCGATTTCACAATATTTTTTCTCATTTTATGTCTTGTTTATTTTATGTTGATCCGGTGAGAATGGGTCCTTATGTGAGAACATATATATCATATGTGAGAACAAATTTATGTTTAGAACATACGTAACACTTTTTTGAACATATGCAATACCTTTTAGACCATACTTACCTTTTTGTTTTTAGAACATATTCAACACTTTTTAGAACATATGTAACACTTTTTAGAACAATAACTTATAGAACATATGTTATGATTTTTAGAACATGGACACATCTTTTTACATAAGAACCTAATCAAGACATATACATATATTGATATATACATGTTTTAAATTTTCAAGCTTATGTCCTAAATTATTTCAAGTATGTTCTAAAATATTTTAAGTGTGTTCTAAGTTATTTCAAGTATGTTATAAATGATTACAAGTACATTCTAAATTAATTCCAATAAAATTTTAGAACATGTACACCATTTTGTAGAACATATACACTATTCTTCCGTTCATATATAATAACCTTTAGAACATATGTAATACTACATATGCAAAGTCACAATGTGAGGCAAACTCATCTTATCACATCTCAACAAAGCTTTAAATTGCAACTTAGCAATAATTGATCATCATCATCCACCATAGCAAATGATCAAAATCATGTATTATCAACACAACATTAAATATATTTTTTTAACAAAAAGTTAATCTTTCGATTTATTAACAACAAAATTACTCCAAGAATCCAAAATTATCAACTAAAATTAGTTGAGAAAACTCATTCATCCTCATCATCAACTAAATTACTTCATCCAAGACAAAGGCCAATTAAGAGAAGAAATGTCTTGAGGAAAAATGTAGAAAAAGAGAATACAATAATCAAACTCATACTCCTACACCTTTGATCGACGCTTTTCACCGGCAATCGAACGAGTTTATTCTCCAATCAACTCTTTTTTGCCAACTTTTGCAGAAATTTTACCATTAATAGAGATGAGCATATTTTCCATGACGATGGTGATTCTAGGTGTCAAGTTTGTCGTAAGACAATGATGTGGCAGAAGGTATGAATCGCCAACGCCAGAGATGAGCAAGAAGCTAAGCAGTAAAAAAAATTTAGAACATGAATTTCCGAAGTTTAGAACATGAAATAACAAATTTTAGAACATGAAATTCAACCTAAATAAAATCGAACTTCAGAAATTTTGATGAAGAATTCGTTAAACTTGGTAAGAACCTCGGTTGAATTCATGTAACTTTACTGATTAATATATGAAGAATTTTATTGAATTTTATCTTGAATTTGGTGGAGATTATTTGAGGAGAGAGAATGGGTATTCTTGAGTAGTGAAAATGGTCATCATGAGAAAAGAGAACAAACATGAATTCATTCTAAATAAGTTGAATCTTTTATGAATAATTTCGTTGCACTTACGAAGAACTTGATTGAAGTTGAACTTGGAGCTTCAACTAAGTCTACTTGAGGAAAGAAAATGGGTATTCTTGAGGAGAGAGAATTAGTCTTTGAGAGAGAAACAAAATAAATTCGTAGTTAATGAATGCGAACTAAATAGATTGAATTTCAGAAAATTTAATGTAGAATTTAGTAAAATTTGTGAAGAAATTGGTTGAATTTGAGTTTGAAACTTTAATGGAGTCTTTTTGAGAAGAATACATAATTTAGAACATATCACTTAATTTATAGAACATGGGATCCGTTCTCACATAAAAAAGTGTTATCACGTAAAGGAGGTGTTCTCAAAAGAGTCTTTCCTTGTGTGTGTGTGTGTGTGTGTGTGTGTGTGTGTGTGTGTGTGTGTGTGTGTGTGTGTGTGTGTGTGTGTGTGTGTGTGTGTGTGTGTGTGTGTGTGTCATATCATATAACTAATATATAAAGCAAAGTCCAAAAACAAGTTCATGAAGTCCCGACATTTGGCGTCCTTATTAGACGTCATTTGTCACGCTTATTAAGTGCCATATCATTATGTTTGAAAAGAGATAGAGTTCCAAATTGATAAAAATACATATATAGAGTTTAGGATAAGAAGAAATAGAGTTTGGTTTACAATGAAATATTTAAGCATAGTAATCGATTATAACTTTTGACATATATTTCAAAAAATTATAATTTTTCTACCATTGGAAAGTATTTAAAAAATACTTTCAAACAAGATCTATTTATAAAAATATTCAACTCTATATTAGAGTAGCGAATAAGAAGAAATACTTACTATAGTAACGTATTAAAGTAACCTACAATTAGAATTAGTGATGTGTTTTCAACTCCAACTAGTTCTTGTCCCGGGCCATATGCCCCGGATTATTTACTGACATGTATTTGAAGTCTTCAAAAATAGAAATATATGTCTTTAAATGAATTTCCCCCCCACAAAGACCAACATGAGCATTGTAGTGTAGTTGGTTAGTGCATTAGCATATCAAATGAGAGGTCATGAGTTCAAGTCTTGAAACACACATTTTTATTGTTTAATGTCTCATTTGATTGTGTGGAGGAGGGGAGAGTACATGTGGCAGCATGGCATTTGTTTGTCTTGGGTTTTAGATATATATATACTTCCTCCATTCTAAAATAAGTGAAACACTTCTCTCATTTATGTGAGAGCTTTTTGACACAAGTGTTTCACTTATTTTGGAACGGAGGAAGTATATATTTCTCTACAAATCCTATTCATGTTAGAATTAGATGTATAAGAAGTTTTCCTAGAAAAAAGATCATGTCTACGGACAAATATTTACTATAGTAACATATTAAAGTAATCTACTGCAATTAGAATTAGGGCTATGTTTTCAACTCCAACTTTTCTTAAAAGCATGAGAAATTAAAGTAACGCATTAAAGTTATCTACAAAAACCCAAAGCATAAACATAAAACAGAACACGGGAAATTCACTTTTACGAGATGTTCCGATTTTGAAATTTGCAGTTCTACGCATAATCATGACTTATTTTCTTCTTTTTCAATTTTCTCTCTCAATTCTATCATTTGGTTCACCTCTTTTGTTCTCTTTATCCTTTCTATTTTTTAATCTTTGTTTTTTCTATAAACTAAACAGTAAGATGTGCAAGAAATTTGATCATTTTTGCCTATAGATAGAATTGTTTTACATTTTCTCTTTTACCTTTCTAATTGGACTAAAATGTTAGACTTTGCACAATTAATTTTGTGAGTTTACCACTATCTCACCCTTAATTTATAAAACTGATACTTAATCAATCACTTTAAAAACCCACATCAAACTCAAATCAACCTACACTAATTGTAACCATTATATTCCAAACCAATTCACCTAATACAAAGATATCATAAAAATACAAGCAGCAAAGTTAAAAGCATTACACCTATTATATCTATAAATCGTCTAAAATGAAGGGAAATTAAAAGAAGCGATCCACACAAATAGATGAAAAGAGAAAAGACCTGACAATATTAGGCGGGAGTTCTTTAGATCTGCCAAATCGATCAAATGGTCATTAACATTTTCCTTCTTCTTCCATCAATAAAGAGTCGAATTTTGCCGGAAACATTACTGGAAAATCAGTAATAAGCGTTAATTATGCTCAAATTTGTGATTGTAAATTTTTGAATTTGTTAGAATCAAATTACGGGAACACATTTGATTGATTATCGGGAATCAAATCAGTTAATTTGCGTTCTCCTTCCC
The DNA here is from genome assembly GCA_947648045.1 of Beta corolliflora. Lineage (NCBI taxonomy): Eukaryota > Viridiplantae > Streptophyta > Magnoliopsida > Caryophyllales > Amaranthaceae > Beta > Beta corolliflora. The sequence continues at coordinate 104,026 of CANSZD010001046.1, read as the reverse complement.
CAGATCGACGCTACTGATTCGAATCAGTGATTGTGAATTTGTTGGAATCAAATTTGTGATTGTGAATTTGTGAATTTGCCGGAAACATTATCAGAAAATCGCCAATCTGCATTCTTAAATTCACAATCAAACATTAACGGAACATCAACATCATCCAAATCGGTAACATTCAATTTGATTGTGAATTTGTGATGATGTTAATTGTGCTGATGTTGTTGGTCTGGTAATGTTGGAATAGCTTTAGGAATTATTTTTTTAATTTAAATATTACATGTACTCAAATTAGATGTTTTTTGGTCATTTTGTTGAAATTCCCACAAATGAAGATTCATATACTATGATTTGATTTTTATGTGTGATATATATAAGTATGAACGAGTTTGGTATTCATCTAAATGAAATAATTTAGAACATGTTTGAAATAATTCAGAACACGTTTGAAAAGTTTTTGAACACACTTGAAATATTTCACAAAATAATTAAAATAATTTGGAACATGTTTGAAATAACTCAGAACATGTTTGAAAAAATTTAGAACACACTTGAAATATTTATGAACATAATTGAAATAATTTAGAACATGTTTAAAATAATTCAAAACAAGTTTAAAAGTCTTAGAACACACTTGAAATATTTCACAATATAATTAAACTAATTTGGAACATGTTTGAAATAATTCAGAACATGTTTGAAAAAATTTAGAACACAATTGAAATATTTCAGAATATACTTAAAATAATTTGGAACATGTTTGAAAAGATTTAGAACACAATTGAAATATTTCAGAACATAATTAAAGTAATTTGGAACATGTTTGAAAAAAATCAGAACACGCTTTAAATATTTTAGAACATAAGCTTGATATTTCAGAACATGTATATATGTATATGTGTTGATTATATTCTCTTGTTCTAAAAAATATGTATTTGTGTTTTAAATTTTAAAGTGTTCTCATATAAGTATGTGTTCTCACATAAGGAGGTATTCTCACTGGATCCCAACCCTATATATATATATATATATATATATATATATATATATATATATATATATATATATATATATATATATATATATATATATATATATATATATATATATGAGAATGCATACTTACATGAGAAATTAGAATGAATTTTACGCGCTATAACTCTAATGAACAAGTGATCTAACTCTAATGAAAAAGATATGTAACTCCAAAAAAAAAATATGGAGATTCATTCTCATTTCTCATGTTTAAGATAATAGTAAATTAATATGGAGATTTTTAAGATAATTTTTTGATAGAATTTTGTTTTCAAACAACTAAAGATATCATAACACGTAAATTAAGTATAACTTTCTTTAGAATGAGATCCGTATATCATATACTTATCAAAATTTTCCTTTTTTCTCAAATTAGTTTGAATACTTTTCCTTTCATCTATCCCACATCAATTTGAACACTTTCACTTTTAGTAAGATCCACTATTTTTACACCCTCCTTCCCATTTTCAAGAAATGGGATAAGCATATCGTGAAAACAAAGATCATCATATCACATCTTTGTCCCAACTTCTTCTCCTTCTGATACATCATAAAATCTTGGTCATATATTGGAAGGAGAAGGGGTTAAGACACAAGATAAGACACAAGATAAGATACAAAATGAGATAGAAGAACTTCACTGATATTGAGATGCCCTATATAGAAAATCCGAACAAAGATATACTAACGTCCGCCCAACCACATATCATCATTCAATATTTATTTAGTAGAAAAAATATATAGTAGAAAGAATATGTGCATCGCACAAGTCTCAAAACTAAAAAATTCGGCGAATGAGATTTCAAATAATAAATTTAATTATTAGAAAAAAATATATATGAAGATTTTAGGATAAGTTTTTGATAGATATTTGATTTTAGTAAACAACTAAAGGTAATTCTAATATGCAAATAACATTTAGGTTATATTAATAGACCTATCATTTACAAAAATTACACTTTTAAACAAATCTAAAAGTAACTATAAAAAGATATTTAATGTTAATGTAAGAAACTAATAAATCCAAAACATGAAAAATATAACCAATACATTGCACAGGTCTCACTCCCTCTCACCTATTTTCTACATCTCACTGAATCATAAATCCTCGTCATCCAAAGCAAGACCTATGCCTTTCTAATACTAACACTCATTATCCTCACTTCGCACACCTGATCATCCTCAAAAGTAATACTCCCTTCATTTCTTTTTAATAATTACACTTTACCGTGTTACGCTTGCCAATGTAAATGTTTGAATATTAATATCTCTAAATTTGCATTTGTAAAAATTATAAAAAATTGATATTCTAAAAATACTGATCGAGATGAATCAAACAAGATCCCACATGACTATATTTTTCCTTACCCATTAATCACAAACAATAGTCATACATATATTTATGAATAGTGTCAAAACTCAAATTGTAGCCATTTAAAAGAAGAGGATGGAGTAGCAATATTCCACGCCATACATCAGTAGTATATGATCATCACCATCATCTTAGCCGAGACAAACTAAACCAATTTTACCAATACTCCCTCCGTCTTTTTTTAGTTGCTACATTTTACCATTTAGGAGTGTCTCTTTTTAGTTGCTACATTTGCAAATATTTCAATATATAGCATATAAGTCCCACACTTTATTTACAATTTCACCCTTATTTTTGTCTTCATCCTACCTACTAATGATACATAAAACAATAAACTATTCCTAACAAACCCCTAACCCCTTATTACTCCTCTATCTCCGCCCCATTTTCTTCTCTCTCACTCTCCTACTTTCATTTCTTCTGCAACTCCTTTTCTCTCTCTTCTAACTTCCAAAAATTCAGATCTTGTTAATTCTAGTTCAAATTCCATAAAAAAAAACACTAAAATAATAATCTAGACTTTCTTGTGATTGTTTTGAGACCAATTTCTCCTACTTTTGTGGCATTTGAATTTTTTTTCCTCTGTTTCAATCTCTTCAATCCTTCCTCTGTTTCGATCTCGTTGATGAACAATAATCTTCACGTCATTAATGGTTGCTCAACCCACTGTTGATGAAAAAAAATCAGAAGATTCGTCAAGACGACCACCATATTTGTCGACTTCTAGGGTTTGCAAGTCCCAAATAAGATGAATCCACTCAACTTAGATCTCTTTTTTTATTTATCTTTTTTTGCTTGAATTTTGGTACGATTTCCCTTTGAAGGTTGGTATGTGGTTGAGATTTTAGTGCTGTTTTATTAAACATGATTTTGGGTTGAAATGGTTTGAGTTTATTAAGATATTTATAATAAAACAAATCTGCCTTTTTTTTAGGTTGAAATCTTCTTGGAGTGATGATTGAAGAACTGGGTTTCTTCTTCAAAGTGAAGATCCTAATTTTTTGTTGTTTATGTTCCCATTCACGGTTCTAAGAACTGGGTTTCTTCTCCTTCTTCCTAATTGCAAAATTCTATTCTTTTGCCTAATTCTATGTATTTTTGTTGTTGTACACTCTGAATCCATTTATTTCCAGAATTTCATTTTAATCCTTTTTTTTGTACTGTGCTTCCATCTTGTTCTTAGAACCGTGTAATTGTTGTGAATGTAATCACTTTAATCAAAGAGATTAAACCCACTTGCTTTTTGCTTAATTCACTCTCTGTACATTGGGCCCCCCACTCCCTCCTTGGTCTGTGTGATAAAGTAAATGTAGAAACAAAAAAAAGACAGAGGGGGTTTCTTCTAACACTTACGACTAATAGTCTAATACGAAAGTAATATTCGACACATACAAAATTATTTTCAAGGCTCAAGTACTATAATTCTTTTCTAAGATCTGTACAAATAAACGACCCAAACGGAGGTATAATTTACTTCCTCCGTTTCATAATAAGTGAAACATAGGGATTGGGCAAGATTTAATAAACATCACTTTTAAAAGCCAAAAAGTCATAAAATACCCTTTTCATTATAAAAAGGAGGAGAGAGAAAAGCAAACCACACAAGTTTGTGATGGGTATTTTTGTCATTTTGTCACTTTTTTTTTTCCATTTAAGGTATGTTTCACTTATTTTGAAACGTTCTAAAATAGTAAGTGTTTCACTTATTATGGAACGGAGGAAGTATGAGGGTCATTTAATTAAATTTAATTCTTGTTTATTATTTTTATTGAAGCTACTAACCTTCTTTTCATGATATAGATATTTAATGTATTCCTGTGATTGTAAATATTAATGTATAGTATCCAATTCCCTACACATAATTGTTTGGTTTTTTTTCTCATATATATCTAATTTTATGATTAATTGTAATAAATGATCACCTTTTATTTATTTCTTAATAAGGACCTAAATAAATGTTCTAATGCCTAGTCAGATAATATGGACAACCTGATAGGTACTCCATCTGTACTTTTTTATCTTTCTCACTTGGAATCTTGATACTATTCATAACTAGAGAGAATTTTTTAAATTCATTGATATATATAAGAAAAATTATAGTCATGTGGGGTCTTATTTATTTCGTTCCAATGAGTACTTGTAGACACATAATTGTGTCTCCCCATTTAAGGGTCCAATGATGAAGCATACCGCGGTATTAGTTGGCGCGACCTAATGGAAGAGCAATCCGAATAACCAGGCCATGTTGTGTTTTGAAATAAGATTCTAAAGCCCAATTAATTATCCATGATGATTAATTGTAAATTAAACCCGTAAAACGTTTTAAGTTCATTTTAAGAGCCTAATTAAATATTTATTATTTTAATAAATATTTTCAAAAATGCTTTTATTATCTTTAATAAATACTTTTAGCATAAATCAGATTTTGCATCCCGTGAAATTCAATCCCCGGATTTTTAGGGATAAAATAGTATATTTTTAAAGCACGCGTAGAATCAAAAACTGAATATGCTAGAATATGCTGGAACATGCGCCGGACGAGGAGGCTGCGCTCAGGCCTCAGCGCGCCACGTGCATCCAACGCATTGGCCATATCGCGTCAGGCGCACCAATGAGCGCCTGACACGTGGACTTGTGACTCACACAGAGTCCTGCGTCTGACGCAAGTCCTGTGTGAGACGCAAGTTACTTTTCTATCTTTTAAAAAACGCGTTTACACATGGTCGAATCTGATTGGGCAGACCATGTCAGGCACGCTAATCTGCGCCTGATGCGTGTCATTGCGCCTGCCACGTTGGACTACGCTTGGCGCGGTATGCGCGTGCAGTCACAGTTTTTCATTTGCCTATAAATACGGGCTGATTTCCTGAATCAGACACGGCTTTTTCATTATTATTTTACGAGCACAAAATACTTACAAATACTTACGAATCCTATTACGAATCTCCAAATACTTAAACACTTTCAATACATCCAATCAATTTCCAGTTCCTACTTTAAAATATATTATAAGTAAATTATGTTTTATTGTTGGTTTGTACTTTATAATATATTATAAAATATTTTAGAAAAATTGTTGTTTTTACGAATTTACAAATACATTATTAATGGATCTCGTTAACTGTTAAGTTTTTTTCAACTTTTTTTCAATGGTACAAAATTTATAATTTTTCGAAGTATATACTAAAAAAATGACTTGATATACTTAAGTATTTCCTTGCAAACCAAACTCTCACGCTTTTTATTAAACATGTATAGCAAAATAATATCACAATTTAATCAAAATGATAAAGGCTTTCTAAGCTAAATACTATTTTTGCCAAACAAAGTCCATACGTTTAAGCAACATCTAGAATTCATGTTAATGAGTGAGAACTGTATTGTGGGTACACGTGTGCTATAAATTTTTTCTTTTTAGAAAATTGAGTACTCTTGGCGGGAAAAGAAACAAAAAATAAAATAGAAACGTTTAAGGTGTGTGTAATGGTTAGCTGTTTAAACTTCTCTGTTTGACTAGTTAGATCAAGAGAAAAGGAAAAGAAACGCAATTTCCTAAACTAAAACACAAAAAGTACTCCCTCAATTTTTTTTATCATTCTCACTTTCCTGTGCACATCTCCCATTGTACGTCTTTGAACTTAAATATCTTTCATCATATATTAGTAAAAATTATAACGATTGAATATTAATAAAGTAGTAATTGAAACGAATCAAACAAAACCCCACATGACTATATTTTTTCTTATAAATTGAGAAGATTCTCTGTAAGTATGAATAGTGTCAAGATTCCAAGTAAGAAAATTAAAAAAAAAACAGAAAGGGTACTGTCTAGTAAAAAAAACTCTAGAAAAATAAAACGTATACTTTGAGCTTGACTGGAGAGAGAAATGAAAAAACATTGTAAATTGATTATTCCTATGACAGTTTTGTTAACACATTCGATTATTGATGATAACTATAATCTAATTAAACATGCCAATTTAACAATAATGAGTTTCCTTAAAGGCCTTTTGGAGAAACAAATTATCGATTTAGCCAAAAATGTTTAAAAATTACAAATAATTTAATTAGAAGCCATATAACTTTTCAAAGGTTATTTTATAATTGTTGGATTTTGTAATATTTTAGTATTCTATTTGGCTAATTAATTTCGATACTTCACCAAATTTATAATTGTGGATCTGCCTCTGAATATTTGTGTGCCTATGTATTGTAATAGGAGTTCTATCTATGGTAAATAGATCTCTAAATATGTTAAGTTATAGATATCTTGTAAGTATATCTTGTATAGGAGTTTTAGGCTATGAGGGTCTCTCGGTATACTATATATTGTAACTTTGTGGTAATTAATGAGTAAGCCATTTACTCCTCATATTTTCCCATCTCTTAACCTGGTATCAGATGCACGTTTAACCTAGTTTTTTTTCTTCCAGTACTGTTTACGTCGCCGCCTTCATCTTCTTTGTTCCTTGTTTTAGGCTGCTGCCATGACTAAAACCAAACCACCTCGTTATGAGCCTTTTTCTGCGTATTATCTCCACCCTAGTGAGGGTACAGGAGCCGTGATTAGTCCAATTTTGTTGAAAGACGACAATTATGAAGAATGGTCCCGTTCCTTACGTAATAATCTTCGTGCCAAGAATAAGCTCGGTTTCATTGATGGTACTATTGTCGTACCCGACGCAAAACTCCCGACTATGATCAATGGGGTATTGTCAATTCCATGCTTGTGGCTTGGATTTTTAACACCCTAGATATTTCTGTTCGCTCCACTATGCATTTCCCGGACGATGTTAAGTCCTTATGGGATGATTTGCACGATCGGTATTCCTTGGGTAATAGTCCACGCATCCTTGAGTTGAAAAATCAGATTCGCGATTGTCGTCAACAAGGTCGGCATGTGGCTGTCTTCTTTGGCGAGTTACGTCGGCTTCAAGATGAGTTGGCTAGTTATTGTAAGCTTCCTGCTTGTACATGTGCTGCTGCTAGTGAGTATGTTAAGCTTCGGGAAGCAGACCACCTACATCAATTTTGTTTGGGTTTGGATCCAAAAAAGTTTGGGTCTTTAGTGTCGGGTCTTCTTATGCAAGATCCTCTTCCCTCTCTTAATGTTGCCTACTCCAAAATTATTGCTGATGAACGTAAACAAACTGTTTCCGAGGCCCAAGACGCTCCACGTCCCGATGTCGTCGGCTTAGCAGCAAGTGGTATTGCTCCTACTCGTGGAGGTGAAGACTCTAGGCTATGCAGCCACTGTGGTAAACGTGGTCATGAGAAAGACCGCTGCTATGATCTTCACGGTTGGCCTGAACGTGGTCGCGGTGGTCGTGGTGGTCGCGCTGGCAGCCGTAATGGTGGTCGCACCTTTACTGCCAATATGGGTAATGATCGTCCAAGTGGGGGACCATCCGAAGTGAGTGATAGTGATAGAGAAAGTGATCCTACTCTTACTAATGAGCAGTGGACTCAACTTATGTCTACTCTCAAAGTATCCAACTCCACCCCTTCTTCTGAAAAGTTAAGTGGTAAGTGTAGTTCCAAAACGTGGCTCATTGACTCTGGCGCCTCAAACCATATGTCTGGTAATATTAGTTTGTTCACTGATTTGTGTGATGTTTCTTGTACTGTTGGGTTGCCTAATGGGAAAAGTACGGTGGCTACAAAAAGTGGGAACATTATTTTAGGAGAAATTTTGGTGTTGGACAATGTTCTTTACGTCCATGCTCTCACTTGTAATTTATTGTATGTTTCTCAATTATTAGCCAACCAACAATTAATTATTATACTCACTAATAAGTTATGTGTCATACAGGACCGCACTTTGAGGAACCTGATTGGAGCGGGAGTGCAGTGTGACGGGGTCTATTATTTCATTCCAGTTCGTGCTCGTGAGGTTCAAGCAAATAAAATAACGGCTGTGGATGATAGTATATTGTGGCACTGTCGGTTAGGTCATCCTTTGATGAAAGTAGTTCATACTCTACCTATGCTAGCTTCTCGTAGTAGTAGTCTTAAACAGTCTGCTTTAGATTGTTCTATTTGTTTTATGGGTAAACAACCCCGCAACTCTTTTCCCTTAAGTGCTAATAAAACAAAAAGTGTGTTTGATTTGGTACATTGTGATATTTTGGGTCCTAATAAAATCCCTTCTAGTGGTGATGCTCGATTTTTCCTTACACTGGTTGATGATTTTTCTCGTGCTACATGGGTTTATCTGATGGTTGGAAAATATGAAGTTGCTACTTTAATCCCTGTTTTTTATCATATGGTTAAAACTCAGTTTCACACCAAAATCCAAGTATTTCGGAGTGATAATGGTCAAGAATTTTTAAGCTTGCACTCTTTTTTTGCAAAAAAGGGAATTTTGCATCAAACTACTTGTGTTGATACTGCCCAACAAAATGGGCGTGTTGAAAGAAAACATCGACATCTTCTCAATGTTGCCCGTGCTTTACGGTTCCAAGCTAAATTACCAAAGTATTTTTGGGGAGAATCTGTTTTGACTGCTGTTCATCTTATCAATCTCACCCCTACGCCTGTGTTAGGTGGCAAAACCCCGTATGAATGTTTGTTTGGTGTTTCTCCCTCTTATGCTGATGTACGAGTTTTTGGTTGTTTGTGTTATGCTGCTAATCGCCCCCGTGTGAAGGATAAATTTGACCCCAAGTCTCGTAGATGTATTTTTGTTGGCTATCCTCATGTTAAAAAAGGGTGGCGTCTCTTTGATTTGAACTCCCAAATTTTTTTTGTGAGTCGTGATGTGATTTTTTATGAAGATACTTTTCCTTACCTTGCTAGTCTTCCCGATCATGCTCATCTCCAGTGGGAGGCCTATTTTTCTCAACCCATGGTGTGGGATGATGATGATGTTTTGGTGTCCGAAAGTGATGCTTGTCGTACTCCTATAGTGTATATTGGGGATGTTCCTTGTGACACTACACAACCTTTGAGTTTGCGGGGGACTTTGCGTGCTCTTGACGTTGGGGCTGGTGTGGCTAGTGAGCCACGTGTAGATGCTGCCACGGACAGCAGTGATGTGCCGCCTACCACAGGTAGCCATCGTATTGAACCTGCCGCGGACATCAGTGGTGTGGGGGCTGCCACGGGCAACAGTGTTGTTGGTGTTGTGGATGATGTCGTGGGCAGCAATGTTGTGGGTGATGTTGCGGACAGCAGCACTGTTGGTGCGAGAAGTAGTGAGGCCTTGGGTCGTGGTCATCGTACGAAGGTTCCATCTACCAAACTTCGAGATTACGTCACCAATACTGTTGTTTGCCGAAATTTAGACCCCTCTACTTCCACCACTGCTCTCTCATCTCCGTCTCGTTCTTCAGGTACGCCCTTTGATATAGCTTATTATGTTGATTATAATTATTTTTCTGTGAGTCACAAATGTTTCCTCACCTCGGTTACAAAAGGTCGTGAACCCCAGTCTTTCCAGGAAGCTGTTTAGGACTCCGGTTGGTGTAAAGCTATGCAGGAAGAGATTGAGGCTTTGGAGTGTAATGGCACTTGGACAATAGAAGATTTGCCTCCGAGTAAGCGTGCTATTGGTAGTGGTTGGGTTTACAAAATAAAATATACTTCCACAGGTGCTATCGAACGTCTGAAAGGGCGTCTTGTTGTTCATGGCAACCGACAGGTTGCTGGTGTTGATTATACTGGGACTTTTGCTCCAGTTGTTAAGATGGGCACGGTTCGTCTTTTGTTAGCTGTTGCTGCTGCACGCAATTGGGAACTCCATCAGATGGACGTTCACAATGCGTTTTTGCATGATGATTTGGATGAGGAAGTATACATGAAGTTACATTCGGGTTATAAGTGTTCTAACCCCGGGAAGGTTTGCAGGTTACGTAAGTCTCTATATGGTTTGAAGCAGGCTCCCAGGCAATGGTTTGCTAAGTTATCTGCTGCCTTAAAGGCATATGATTTTGTTCAATCCTATGCGGATTACTCGTTGTTCAGTTATCTTAAGGGTGATGTTTCCCTCCATGTGTTAGTTTATGTAGATGATTTGATTATTGTTGGTTCTTCCGCTGCTGTTGTTACTCGTTTTAAAAGCTACTTGAGCTCTTGTTTTCACATGAAAGATTTGGGTGTTTTGAAGTATTTTTTGGGGATTGAGGTGGCTCGTAGTCCTACTGGTCTTTTTCTTTCACAGCGTAAATATACTCTTGATGTTTTGAGTGAAGCAGGGATGTTGGGTTGTAAGCCGATCGACACACCTATGGAGCAAAACCATAATCTTGCTCGTGTTGAAGGTACAACCATGGCCGATCCGGATCGCTACCGTCGTCTTGTTGGACGTTTGGTGTATCTATCTGTCACTCGGAGGGAGCTCAGTTATGCCGTGCATACTCTTGCTCAGTTTTTGAGTGCTCCTCAGGTCCCTCACTGGGACGCGGCTTTGTGAGTCTTACGTTACCTTAAAGGTAGCCCGGGTCAAGGTATTTTGTTAAGCTCCAGGAACAATATGTGTTTATCGGCTTATTGTGATAGTGATTGGGCTGCCTGCCCTTTGACTAGGCGTTCTTTGTCTGGTTATTTGGTTTTCTTAGGTTGCTCTCTTGTTTCGTGGAAAACAAAGAAACAACCTACGGTGTCTCGTTCCTCTGCTGAGGCAGAGTATCGTTCTATGGCTGTTACTACGTGTGAGTTGAAGTGGTTAAAGTCATTGTTGTTTTCTCTTGGTGTTCTTCATAAGAAGCCTATGCGTTTGTTCTGCGACAGTCAGTCTGCTCTTCATATTGCCCGAAATCCAGTTTTTCATGATCGCACAAAACACATTGAAGTTGATTGTCACTTTGTTCGGGATGAGTTGCTTTCTGGTAATATTTCCACGGCATATGTTCCTACAGGTCATCAGTTGACTGATATTCTTACCAAGGCTTTGGGACGACAACAATTCAGTTTTCTGTTACGCAATTTGGACATTCGTGATTTACATGCTCCAACTTGAGGGGGAGTAATAGGAGTTCTATCTATGGTAAATAGATCTCTAAATATGTTAAGTTATAGATATCTTGTAAGTATATCTTGTATAGGAGTTTTAGGCTATGAGGGTCTCTCGGTATACTATATATTGTAACTTTGTGGGTAATTAATGAGTAAGCCATTTACTCCTCATATTTTCTCATCTCTTAACATATTGAGAAAAGTCCCCACTTCTTCAATACAACCCGAATTTATCAACTTGGTCACAACATGTTAATTTACTTTATATGTGATACGCCCAAAACGGTTGCTGTCGTTGAGACTTTTGACTCCTGAGCCATATTCGAAACTTGATGTTGAGAGTCAATTGAGGAACGCAAGATATATAATACTTCCCTCGTTTCCCTTTTTTCATCTAATAATAAGTTTGTTAATGTATATTTTATATTATTAATATCTTTAATTATATACAAGTAAAAATTATAGAAGTTTGATATTCTTGATATACTCATTTGAGATGAATCAAACAAGATATCACATGATTATATTTTCTCTTATACTTCCTCCGTTCTTTTTCTATTGCAACAATGGAATTTTAACATTATTCACCCACCAAACTTTCACTATCTATTGTGATTTAATTTTTACGTAAGAAAAACTATAGACATGTGGGTTTTGTTAGATTCGTTTATATATACTTCCAAAATATCAAATTTTTATAAGTTTTACTAAAAAGTAATTAAAGATATTAATAGTTAAAGTTGTGCATTGACAATCGTGAAAATTTAATTGTTGCAAACTTGCAAGAGAAAAAGAACGGAGGAACTATATTAGAATTAATTTAAAAGATTCTCATAAATAGTGCCAAGATTTCAAATAGGAAGAACAAAAGAAAACAGAGGGAGTGATTTAGCTAATTCTTTTGGAAAAATTGACAGGAACAGTCCCAACTATGGGCATTCCGCTATTTTCAGTCCCAACTAAAGATTATTTCTGAGTAGTCCCAACTTTGGGGGTATGTTTTACAAAAATGGTCTCAGTTGACTGATGACCCATATTACCGATTAATCTTAGTTTTTACTTTTTTTTTTTCACCTGGTTTACTACCTTCTTCCTCCCCTTTCTCTCTCCTTACTACCTTCTCCCAGTTGCAGCTCCCTCCTTCGTACCTGCCACCCCCTCCTCCCTCCTTCCTCCCGCATTCCTCCCCTGCCACCCCCTCAAAATCTCGCCGGAAAGCACCGGCAAAGGAATCCCCAAAGTTCCATTACCACTCTCTCTCCTTTGCTTTATTTCGATACTAAAACACCAGCACCACCGTGCAAACCAGGCCTGCCCCCTTCGAACTATCGCAAGCACCACCCTTCACCTGCCGCTGTAAATCCACGACCACCGGCGCATCACTGCGCGCCACTCTCTCGTGTCCCAGTCGCAGCCCCACTCTCACACACACACTCTCTCTCGCTACTCTATCTCACCTCGACCCGGTTGTGCTGCTACTCTATCTCTCTTGCTACTCATTTGAGTTTGAATGTTTGTTCAATCTGAATTTTAATTTTTGATCAATTTATTGCCATTTACTTATAAGTTAGAGCAATTGTCTGTTCTAGTCTGTTTAATGATCTTTAAAGTAACTTGAATTTAGTCATTAGCTAATAGGTGGGAAATTTTTATTTGATTTTGGTGTTTATTTGATGTGATGGCAGTTTCAATACATGCCACAACATACTGTCCGACTATTACAGATTATAGTTGATGGGAATTAGGCAGGTTGCTAGTATTCATTTTAAGAACTTCATTGCTAAGAATTGGTCGCCTCATGATCCTGGTTCGTTTCCTTTCTTGTGTGTCTGAGTCTTTGACTTGTCGCTAGCCCTACCACATGATCTTAACCATATGTCCTGATGTTTGATTTTAGAGGAGCAATCCAAGATCGGGGTTGGGGAGGGGGTGTCATAGGGGTGGCAGGTTTGGGTGGGGGTGGGGGTGGAGGGGTGGTGGTGGTGGTGGGAGTAATCTGGGTGGTGGTTTCGTGGAGAGAGAAAGTGTTGGTGGTGCTGGGTGGTGGGTGATGTGTTGGGTGGTGGGGTGATGTTGAATAGGTGGTGGTGAAAAAAAAAAAAAAAAAACGTATTTTACCTGTTGTAGCAGGTCATTGACCTGCTGGGACCAATTTCGGCAAAAATCATGTATAGTTGGGACCGCTCAGAAATAATCCTTAGTTGGGACTGAAAATGGTGGAACGCCCATAGTTGAGACTGTTCCTATCAATTTTTCCAATTCTTTTTTGGTAGCTCTTTTGCACAAGCATGTATTGTAGACAACAAGTTTATTCATCACAAATCATATAAAAGTTACTTGTAAATGGCAATTTGTGTAACTTACGTGACTAAATCTTTTAGTTTACAATAAACCTGTTGTGTACAATAAATTTTTTGTGAACTATTATCTCCATCTAAAGGTGGCCAATGGTGCAAGACAATCCAGCCAACCTTGTCTCGTGGGCTATGCGGGCCTGGCTGGTGAAAAGCCTGGTCCGAAACTATAAAACCGTGAAATTGGGTGGGTGGGTCATGGCCTGATTTTTTTGAGCCAAATCCATGAAAGCTTGCTGGAAAAACCACCCAATACAACCCAACCCCGCCGGCCCTGCCCATGGACCAGACTAGCCCATGGACTTGTGATTTTCATTTTTAATTAGTTTCAATATATAACATTAAAATATAATTATTTTAATTTATTAATCGATTATTTAAATTACTAATTGTCTAAATTTTAATTTATTTCAAAGTTTATGTAACAATAATTCTGATGTTTCAATGATTTGTTTAAATACTTTAAATTTTTTGAAAAACTAAAAAGTCGTTAGCTCGTTGATTGAACCCATAGCGGATTAGATAAATTTTAATTCTCGCTTTATTGTACCAAAGAAGGAGCTTTGCCTTGGTGGTAATGAGCTTAAGTTAAAGTTTGTAGCATGTGTAATGTCCTCGGTTCTTTCTTTGAAAAAAATCTTCCCCTTTGCAATTATTTTTTAATAGAAATCATATAAGGCTATAACCCCCCCTTGTATTCTTAAAGCACGGCTCGAGGAAAATGGCTCAACCTTGCATGACATCCCTCCCTATGTTTGAATAAGGACAATCAACTTTGGGAAGTGAATCTTCATTCATTCGTGATATATGATTTTTTTTTTTTTCTTAAAGTTGTCTATAGGTTTTCTTGTTACATGGAATGGCTTAAAAGACAACACACACGGAGATAGCCATGAAATCATATAAGCTATATTTCGCTATTTCATCCTATTATCTCATAATTGTAACTTAAATAAATAATGTTTTATATTACATATATTAAAATGTTATTCGCGTTGAGTACTCTTTCAAAAGTATACCTCCCAAATTATATTAGTGAAACTTCTCCATAATTCGGCCCAAAATGAAGCGTTTAAGGGCCATATTGTCTTTTTTTTCCTTTAATTTTTTAAAGCCCGATGAATGGTGATTTGCTTATATATAGATATTAATTAGTCATTATAAATAAGTTTTAATAAAGTATAAGTATTTTTAATTAAAGTGAATATATGGTCTATTTTGTTGCCTTTCTTCCCCTTTTTTTTTTTTTTTTGTCCCCCTTTTTCCCCCCCCCCCTGTCTCTCCTCCCTTGAACGCACCTTTCCCTAAATGGGGGAACCCGGGCCCCCCGAAAGTGGTCTTGTCATGGGCCATTGTTAGGCCGAGTTGACCCGCGACTTCCTACCGCCTAAACCACCCACACCTCTACCTCCATCTCATATTAATTGTGACACATTCTTGGTCACATATTTCTAGGGCATAGATAAAGTGAGATATATGTTTTATTATGTTATTATAAAAGTTGTTTTAATAAAAGGTAGTAAGTATTTTTACATTATAAGTAAATTATGTGGATCATTTAGTTTGGGCTGGATGTATGATTGTTCAGAGTATGATTTGTACCACACCCAACCGCAACCCAAACCATTTTTTCACGGTTTGGGTTAGTTTGGGGTTTCAAAATTGTAGCTGGTTTGTGATTTCAAGCAAACCACGATTTGCACCAACCCGCGCCATAAACTGCAAACTATGTAGATGATTTTTTTATTTTACATTGGACATTTTGGACTCTTTGTATCTAATTGTCTAGTTTAAGTAGAACTTTGTATTGCGTTTTCAACAACTTTGTACCACATATTTTAGTCATTTATGAGTTACTTTTCCAATAATTTGTAGCTAATTAACTTTTCTAACAAGTTTACAAACCTTTATCATAGTCCACAAATATAGAAAAAATTGTTAAACCGCACTCCAAACGATCCACATATATAAAAAAATTATTTACAAAACTCATATTGTAGATAAAAAGATGGTTAATTCGCAAACTGCACCGCACCAAACCGTTTCACATGGTGCGGTTTGGGTTTGTTTGGGCAAAAGTGTGGTGCGCTTTGGTGCAATGCAGTTTCCGAATTAACCCCCATCCCTAAAGCACGAGTCAATATCAATCATGTATGCATGTCATGAATTTCAAGCATACTTGGAATACAAATTTTATCATAACCCTGGGTGTACCGTGAGTATGGTACACCCAAAACTAATTTTGTGCTCATTGCTCATTTGAAATAATCCAAATGAGTAAAATGTACTAAAATGAGAGTTCCAAATGAGGAAAAATTAGTATTATTTTCAATCGGATAATGAACGAGTATTTTCAATCGGATAATGTAAAACAGCATTGCTTTATCTTATTTTTGAAAAAAATGTAAAATGTACATGTGTCCACAAAGTGCACATTTACCTCTACGTATAAAAAAATAGCACTTTTAGGACAAGAATAGTCCCAAAAGTGAAAAAAGTGATGCACTTTTGCTTCCATGGTGTAAAGAGCAACACTTTTATTTGATGAAGGAATAGTCACAAAAGTGCAAAATATGAGGTGCTCAAACTAATACAACAAGAGCCACATAAAACGCATAGGATGCAAAGGTAAATTTTTGCTTGGCCACAAGAAACTGAACCTCACCTTACTTTCTACATCTGTTTATGTACTCTAGAATCTTAAATCTAAGAGCTCTAAATTCTTCCCTTGTTTTGATTTTTTTTTTCTTTCCCCTTCTTTTTATCCACTTTTTCTAATCACTTTTTGCTTTTTTGAGTGAGGGATCCAACGAACAGATAAGGGAAGAAGGAAAGGATTTTATATCCCACAATCATCTATTGCTGATCATTTTGTTCACTTTCTAAATGGTATATACCTGTACGTATGCATGGAAAAAAAGTTATCCTTTTTCTTTTGGATTGGCAATTGCAAAAAGTAAATTTAGAGGCCAGAAAGAGCAAGATAAAATAATTATTACCTTTGTTTGGATTTGCTTGGTACTCGTACATTATATATATTACTTCTTTGTTATTAAACCGAATTGAATCCAACACATCATGTTCTTGAGTTAACCTCAATTCAACCCATTTACAAATATTCTATAGATAAGCGCCTATTATAGGCGCCCAGCCACATGTATAGGCGCTTATAATAGGCGCTTGTACTGTGATTGGGTGCCTATTTTAGGCGCCTATACCTGTGGTTGGGTGCCTATTTTAGGCGTCTGACCACAGGTTCAGGCGTCTATGATAGATGCCTGGGAGCTTTTTCGGCAATTTCAAGTCATTCTAGTCCATTTTTTCAATTAAATGAAGTATAAATTTTCATTAATATTAATAATGCAATAATGTGGTTGAAAAAGTTACACGTAACGTGGCCGGAAAGGTTGCCAGAGGAGTGGCGGGGTGATGATGCCGTTCAACCTCCTTCAATGTGTGATGAGAGAGAGTGGCAGGAAAATTGGCCGGAGAAGTCCTTGGGTGATGAGAAAGAGTGAGAGTGTGTGAGAAAGTATGAGTGGGAGAGTGAAAGAGAGTGAGGAGGTATGAAAGTGGGAGAGTGAGGGAATGGGTGTGAGAGTATAATTACATAAGGGCGGGGACAAATATGTATACACGACATTAGTAAGCAAAAACAGGGAGTCATTTAGCAACCCAGAAAAAAAAAGTTTGGGAGACAACAACAATATTTACAACTCTTCCCCGTATGAGGGACTCCCATCTAGCAATCATATGAACAACTGTAATTCTCTTCCATTTTACATGAGAGGAACTAAAAAATTTAGATTGCGAACTTAACGATATCTATTGCATGACACTCCAGGATAGCCTATATTGATCAATGTATACTTTTCGATAACCTTTCAACTCATGGAATAATGGTGATAAACTCATAAGTCACCGGAATCATTTTTATCAATTTAGGATAAATCATCTGACAATTCAACATCGTGAACGGTGTATTGAGAAGTTAGGCATTAGCCAATCAATAACATCAGAAGGAGTGGTGATTGGGTTGTTCGAATCGAGTTTAGATTGAGTGATTTGAGATTCAGTCGTTTTGAATCTATCTTGATTTTAAATCGAGTTTGGATCATGCCGGGTCTATAGCTCGAGCCTATGGTATTCAGGTCGAGTCAGATTTTGGATCAGGTCAATTTTAAGTTCGGTTAAAATGTTTGTTTTAAATATAATATAAAAGAAAAAATTAGATTAGATTATTTAAATTTTAAAAAAAAAGATAACTAGTTGAACATAAAATAAATTAAATAATCAGTCGTAAATTAAAGAAGAAAATAAAAAATATGTTTCAAATTATTACTAAAAATTGATTTTTCTATTATTATTTGAGATGAACGTCATTAATGTTCTAATCGATTTCGGGTCAGGTCCATTTAATTATGGGTCGGATTAATTTTGAGTCAAGCAATTTTGGGACAAGTCAGTATTAAGTCTAGTTGATTCGAGTTGGTTTGGATCATTACTGTGTTTGAGTTAAACTATGGGGTCAGCCTTTTTGGATCTAAATCGAGTTTCGCGTCAGATAAATCAATTTAGATTATTTAGGCTCGATTAGCTTTACTAGGCCTAAATATTAGTATCTCACCACTGTTTATATATAAAAGCAATAACTCATGATTGAGTGATTGACTGCTTTGTCATGCAAGATTTTGATTATATAAATAAATCAAGGCAGTCTTACCTGTCAAGATTTTCTCGTTGATCTAATCATATTGTTGTTTATCT
Source organism: Beta corolliflora (assembly GCA_947648045.1). Classification (NCBI taxonomy): domain Eukaryota; kingdom Viridiplantae; phylum Streptophyta; class Magnoliopsida; order Caryophyllales; family Amaranthaceae; genus Beta; species Beta corolliflora. Next base: position 85,552 of record CANSZD010001046.1, on the reverse strand, counting down.
AATAATATTACTAGAAGTCTGAATAGAGGATTAGTTATATGGTGTGTTACAATATCAGCAATTTCAATTGAACAAAGCTTGAATCAATCAGCTAAGAACACAGAAGATTTGTCCCTCATTGCTCTTTATTATGAGCTCAGGAGCTAAAACTAATTCATTATTGAATGAAATATCTCAGAGAGAATTACAACCTAAGTTCCTAATTTTCTGAATGAAAAAGAAGTTAAACTAAGATACTATAAGCTTTATTTATACATGAGAAGAGAAAGAAAGGAAAACTAACAGAAATGACTAACTAACATCTAACTAATAATGCTGAGCTGGATGAGCTAGTTAGAGTTGTATCAAGCTGTTGTAGCTGCTGGTCCTCTTGGCATTCTGTGATGTTATATTTAACACACCCCCCCCCCCCTTCAAACTAGGCAGGGCACTAGTTTGTAAAGTAGATAGGTGAACTGTTGAGAAGGTAAGATCTTTGTAAACATATCTGCCAACTGAGAAGATGTAGGTAGGTAGGTGATGTGTAGCAGCCCCTTTAAGACCTTGTCTCTAGTGAAGTGCACATCAATCTCTATGTGCTTGGTACGTTTATGATGAACAAGATTTTTGGTTATGTGTATGGAGCTTTGATTATCACGGTGAAGAGTAACTGGCTTGAGCTTTGTCACACCTATTCCTTCAAGCAGCCTAACTAACCATGTTACTTCACTGGCAGCTGCAGACATAGCTCTGTATTCTGCTTCAGAGGAACTCTTAGAAACAATCCCTTGTTTCTTTGACTTCCAACTCACAAGTGAGTTACCCAATAGTAAGACATACCCTAAGATGGACCTCCTAGAGTCAACACACGCACCCCAATCTGAATCTGAATATGCTTGTAAGGTTGATTGATCAGATGCATTCAATAAAATACCTTGACCCATGGTAGATGCTACATATTTAAGTGCATGTACTAATGCCTCATATATAGTGTGGAATTCTTGGTGCTTGAAGGAATTGACTTAGATGTTGTACTGTGTAAGCCAAGCCAGGCCTGTTATGGGTTAGAAAATTCAATTTTCCAACCAGGCACCTGTAGTGACTAGGATCTTCATATAAATCACCTTCTTTTGCTGACAGTTTCAAATTAATAGGAAGTGGAGTAGCAACTGTTCTTGTAGAATTAATCCCAGCAGTAGCAATGAGTTCTTTTGTGAACTTTTTCTGAGTGAGACAAATCCCAGAATCCAAATATCCTATTTCTATTCCCAAGAAAAAGCTCACTTTACCCAGATCCTTAATACTGAAGACTTTATCCAAATGAGCTTTGATATCTTTAATGACATTCAAATCATCACCTGTGATGATTATATCATCCACGTATACAACTAAGATGGTAATGTGACCATATGTGTGTTTAATAAACAATGAGTAATCATTCTTGGACTGTTTAAAACCCTTTAATAACAATTCCCCCACAAGCTTGGCAAACCATTGTCTACTAGCTTGTTTGAGACCATACAAGGATTTGATAAGCTTGCAAACCTTGTGATGAGGATTAGGCATGCCCTTAGGAACAATCATGTACACTTCTTCTTTGAGGTCCCCATGTAAAAAAGCATTATTCACATCTAATTGAAACAAATCCCATTTCTTGCTAGCAGCTAGAGCAATCAAACATTTTACAGTTGTCATTTTTATCACATGAGAAAAAGTCTAATCATAATCTATTCCCCATTTTTTATTGTACCCTTTGGCCACTAGTCATGCTTTGAATCTTTCAATGATACCATCTGATTTGTGTTTGATTTTGTATACCCACTTAGACCATATAGGCATTTTAGTAGGTGGCAGATCAACAAGTAACCAGGTATTGTTCTGTTGCAAAGCAATGATCTCTTTGTTCATGGCTTCTATCCATCTACGATTAGAATCAGCTTCTTTATAAGTAACAGGTTCAACAAGATGTTCAGTAGAAGATATAAGAGTTGTGTGAGAGCTAGGTAAAGTAGAATAAGCAACAAGAGCACAATAGCATTACAAATGTAATCTGATAAATGGGTGGGTGGAGCAGCAGCTCTAGTACTTCTTCTAAGAGGTAAAGTAGTACTCATGTCAATGATAGTATCAGTACTGTGAATACTTTCAGGAGAAGAATTTGAGGATGGTGAAGGATGAGGAGGAGAAGATGGTGAAGAATGAGGAAGAGAAGTTTCATTAGGACTTAAAGATGGAGAGGATGGTAAAGAAGTTGGAGAAGAAGGATGTGAATCTGTATCAGTATGTGTAGGAGAAGAAAATTGAAATATATCTGGAATATCATCAAATGAAAGAGGAGTTTAATCAGTGGCTATAGGTAAGAAAAATTGGAATCGAGAGGAAGACTGATCTGTGGATGTGTAGTGAAATGGAAAATGTTGCTCATGAAAGACAACATCTCTTGAGACTGAAATTTGGAAAGTTTCTAGATTAAGAATCTTGTATGCCTTATGTCCTGAAGGATATCCAAGGAAAACATGTGGAACAGCCCTAGGTTGGAATTTAGACCTGCTTTGCTTAGGTGTGGAAACAAAACACAAGCAACCAAATATCCTCAGATAGTCTAGATTAGGAACAACACCAAAAAGCTTTTCATATGGACTGACATTAAAAAGAACTGGTAATGGCACTCTATTTAAAAGATGGACAGCACATAAAACACACTCTCCCCAATATTGAGCAGGAAGTTTTGATTGGGAAAACAAGGCTCTAGACACCTCTAAAATATGTCTATGTTTCCTCTCAACAACCTCATTTTGTTGAGGGGTATCAACACAACTTTTCTAGTTAATTATCCCTTTATTCAGATAAAATTGCTTTAAGAAACCTTCACACAATTCAGGGGCATTATCAGTCCTAATAAACTGCACATTAGCTTTAAAATGTGTCTCATAATACTTCACAAACTGAGGAACAATAGTAATCACATCAGATTTACTATGAAGCAGAAATACCCATGTCATCCTTGTAAAGTCATCAACTATTGTAAGAAAAAACGTACAACCATGATTTGTAGCTACTCTATAAGCTCCCCATACATCAAGATGCAACAATTGAAAAGCTGCAGTAGTTTTAATGCTACTAGAAGGAAAACATACTCTTGTTTGTCTAGAAGCAGGACATATTTGACATAGACAATCTAGAGTGGTTTTATTATTAAACATAGGAAGTATATGGTGTTATTGACCAACATGTAGGTGTCCCATTCTAAGATGCCAGAGTTTTGTCTTATTCACATTATTTACAACATTTACCAAGGTTGTAGAAGAACCTGAACTGGCAGGGATCAGTGAAGCTTCCAAGTAGTAAAGACCATGCTGAAGGTTACCAAGAAGTTGTGGCCTCATTGAAAGGCCCTGTATATAGCAAGCATTGTGATAAAAAAATAGCAGAACATTTTAAATCCTTGCAAAGCCTAGGAATAGAGACAAGATTGAACTTGAACTCCGGCACATACAACACATGATGCAACTTAAGACCATTTTTCAGCTCTATGTTGCCTATTTGTGTTACTTTAACCTTATTTCCATTTGGAATGGTAATGAATTGTTCAACAGATGCAACCTCATAAGATGTAAACAGAGATAAATCATAGCAGATGTGGTCACTTGCTCCACTATCAACAATCCATGCTTTATTAGAGAGAGATATGAAATAATATGTATCTGCTACACGTGCTGAAGATGTAGGCTGCTCTTCTGTTGCATTTGATTTATGCTGATTCATCATTTGCATAAACATTTCATACTGATCTGGTGTGTACGATATATTGTTTGTCACAGCTTCCTTGTCATCACTGTATGCAGTAGCAGCTTTCTTCTTAAAATAGTTAGCTGGATAGCCAACAAGTTTGTAACACTTTTGTTTAGTGTGCCCAGTCATGTGACAATGATCACAATGCAGATTATTCCATCTCCTAGAATCATTTCCATAATTCTGTCTCTCACTAGAGTTGTAAGAGTTATAACTCTTATTCCTATCTCCTTGATCTCCAAACCTTCTTTCTTCATTGTCTCCAAATCTTCTTTTACACACAGCAAATGCCATATTGTCTTCAGAATCAGTGTGATGGTTAGACAATTGTTTGTGTCTTTCTTCTTGTGTCAACAGCCTGTAGGCTTGAGAGATGGTAGGTCGTGGTGACATCATTAAGATACTACCTCTTATGACTTCATATCCATCATTTAGCTTCATCATAAATTCAACAAGCCTCATATCTTACTGAGATTTCAACAGTTTTCTTGTGATTATACATGTACAATTCTTGCACTCACAAGTAGGTATAGGATCTATGGAGTCTAGTTGATCCCAAAGCATTTTCAGCTTTGTGTAGTAAGCAGAGATGTCATCATTTCCTTGTTTAATATCATTCAAAGATTGTTTCAGTGAGAAAAGCTGAGTACCAGAAGACTGACCATATCTTTCTTCAAGATTAGTCCAAATCTCATGTGCAGTTCCAAAATACAGCACACTTCTAGCTATATTTTGGTCTAAGACTCCAAGTAACCATGAGATTAACATGTTGTTGTATCTCTCCCAAGCATTGAACAAAGGATTAGTAGTTAAAGGTTTAGCAATTGATCCATTCACAAAACCTAATTTGTTTTTCGCAGATAAACTAATTAACATCGAACGTTTCCAATCACCATAAGATCTTCCATCAAATTGAAGTGAAATTAGTTTCATTCCTGGATTATCTAAAGGATGTATATAATACGGAGAAGCAGGATTTTGAATATTTTCAGTTGAAGATGAATCATCAGACGACATTTTGATTTCAAATTTGATTTCAAAGAATCAACAAATTGAAAATTGAGCTCAAGAAAAATTCAATTGAGAATTTGAGATGAAAATGTTGAATTGCGAATAGAATGAATTGCAATCTCAACTTTAAACTCTGATCAACGAATTTGAATCAAGAAAGAAAATCAGATCAAGAATTTAACAACTGATTTCTAACCTGAATTGCGCATAAAAACGCAATGAGAATTTACAGCGGAGAAAAATTGCAGATGACGAAAAATTTGTGAAGAAATTCCTTCGCAATATTGATTGGATGAAGAACGAACTTATTTCATTTCCAGAATCAAAGACTTAAGCTCTGATACCATGTTACAATATCAGCAATTTCAATTGAACAAAGCTTGAATCAATCAGCTAAGAACACAGAAGATTTATCCCTCGTTGCTCTCTATTCTGAGCTCAGGAGCTAAAACTAATTCATTATTGAATGAAATATCTCAGAGAGAATTACAACCTAAGTTCCTAATTTTCTGAATGAAGAAGAAGCTAAACTAAGATACAATAAGCTTTATTTATACATGAGAAGAGAAAGAAAGGAAAACTAACAGAAAGGACTAACTAACATCTAACTAATAATGCTGAGCTGAATGAGTTAGTTAGAGCTGTATTAAGCTGTTGTAGCTGCTGGTCCTCATGGCATTCTGTGATGTTATATTTAACATGGTGAAACCAGAAGCATACAAGATGGTGCATCCTATAACCAGGTCAGTTGATGTAATTTTTTAACATGAAACTCAACTAAATTTCAATCAACAAATAATATCGTTTTACTAGCTTTAATCTCCATTACTAGTCTCTTCATTCCAAACCCTACTTTCCCCAAAAGTAGAATTTAAGCTCAACTAGGTTGCGGGCAGCTATATCACCTTTTTAGCATTGGAAAAAAGAGTAACAACAGAATTTTGCAACAAAATTTAATTTATATATGAAAGAATCAAATTAAGATCTATTTATTCATATAAATTTACTAATAACTTATATTTATATAAATTTATTGATATTTAATCTATTTATTGAACCTGCAACTTGGAACGAAGTTCACTTGCACGTTTTAATTACGACATACGAGGTCGTTCACTTGGATTGTGAATCTAATATAATACTTTCATACGCGGATATACGACAGATTACTTAAGTATAAAACCATTGCATAAGTGTTCGTTAAAGTTTTATAATTTTAAAATTTATTTCTTATCATTATTAAGCCAATTTATTTATTTTAAATTGCACACTGGTGTAACATCTACATGTCCTGATTTTACTAATAAAAATATTTACCACCATGCTAGTAGAATAAACTCAATTTTAAAAGATATTTTTGATGTTGTGGTATATCCAATGCAAAAGTTGGATTCTACTTTTCCATAATTGAAGGATGGTGGTGAGGAGTACAAGAGGTTGTGTATTTTGCATGGTTTCTCTAATGTTTTATAATTGCAACTACAAATACGACATCTAATTTGACGATTGTTATAGCTCTAGTAGATGTTATAGTGTAATCCCTTGTATCTCTATAAATATATTTCAATTAATTTAGACTATAGTTATAATAGTTTTAAGGTTTTAAATTAAAAGACTTTTGTAAGTTAACTGGTTTAATCAAAAAGAGTTTAAAAGTCAAGTATTGACTTTATTTTATTTAATGTTTTAATTATTAAAGGTTAGCTTAATTAATTAAAATAGTTCTCTATTCCTAGTAAAAAAACCCCAAATCTATAAATAGGGTGCTAAAGCCAAAATTTTGCCTACCTTTACATCTGTTCTAAAAGCCTTAAATATTTTAATTTTTTTTTGCTTTATCTCTCCCTCACATGTCTTTTTTTTCCTTGCCTAGGTTCGCGTGCAGCCGCCGCTCGCCTGATGACCATCGTCACAAGCATTGTTGCTGCACCGGTCACCTGTTCCTACAGCTTCATTTGTTTTCTTCCTTCCTCTTTTGTTCTTTTTTTTTTGGGTACATGAGGAAAGTTAGGACACCCTTCCCTCAAGGGAGAATCCTAACGAATGAAGAAGAACAAATTTATGTAACGAGGGTTCTGTTGAAAAATCCACGTCAACCGAGGCAACAGAACTGTTGTGACCTTTTTTTGATAGAAGATCCGCTACCCGATTAGCTTCCCGAAAAATATGATTAATGGTGTAGAATATAAACTGACGCAACAGTTGTCGAATGTCATCAATGAGGGTTTGTATGGTCCAAGGGCAAGCGTAATGCCCTTGTAGAACTCTTCTAACCACTTGGTTGTCTTCTTCAATTATTTGTTTTAGATTTTCTTATTTAATTACTTAATTAATTTATTAATAAATTAATGTTAGTTTAGGTTAATTATTTTAATTTTAGATTTAATAATTATAATAATTAATCATAATTTCCAAATTTGAAAATTTCGTTTAAAGTTATGATTTAAATGGGAAATGAGTAGATTTTAGTGATTTATAAGGTGGAAATTCATATATATATATATATAAGAATTTCATATTTAATATTCAGTTTTATGGAGATTAAAGGGGTTTTTAAATATTATTTAGTTGTTGAAATGCATAGTATATTGACTTTGAGATGTTACTTGTAGGAGTAATGGAGTTTATTATTTATTAATCATGTGACTGGATTAATAATATTATTGGATGTTTTTAATTTAATAATTTTATGTTTATTTATTACTCTTTTATGATGTAGTCTTCAATGAGTAAAGGGAAGGTTATGTCTTTATGACATTAATTTAATTATTGATTTATTCAACAGAGGTTTAATGGAATTTAAAAGGAGACTAAATTGGTGTCATGATGATCTTTATTAATCAAAGATAAAAGAGGTTACGTGTATATTTTGTGTATTGGTTGAGTTAATTGATGGTCTAATAGTGATTAAACTATTAATTACTTAAAGTAAAAAGAGGATAAACAATAAAACTCTAGGTCAGTGCGCATCCAGAATATTGAACAAGGTGGGTTGGAGCTTATGGTAGTATTCCGTGAGTGCTTTAAGAGCCGAATGATCAACATATCCTTTTCTCTAGTTGATATTTCGTACGGGTTTTGTAGCTTAGTGTTGAGGCTAATGTTATGCCTTATGCGTTTGGGTTGGATCAACTCGTTCATTGCTTACTCCAAACTGAACTAATAAGTAAATGAGTCAAGTTATGAATTTAGAGTTAAGAGTTGTCGTATTGTTATCATCAATCTGATTTGCGTATTTATACTTTATTATTCTGTAATATCATGTAAGGATTTAATCTATGTTCTTAGCATGTATGTACTTAGTGTTGCTAATTGCGTGTTTTATGTTTCGATCATGGTTTGTGCCTTATTGATCGTATGACGACCCATCTTTACTTTGGTATTGTTTGGCGAGCAATCATTGGTCTGAGTTGGTCATACAACTATTTTTAGGTCAGAGATCGTGATGCATCTGGAGAGTGATGAGTTCATCTACTCTTGTTGTTTTATTTTATTTGTTTTGGTTATTGGGTTTGATTGAAAGATTTCAGAAGTAATGATTTGTTTTGTGGAGATTTAAATTTGATTATGGATTTACTTTTTAAGTCCTTGAATGATTATAGTTTGTAATATAGTAATAGTTGACTTCATTTATGTTTAAAGTAATTTTTATTTATATTTTCCGTTGTAAAATTTTAAATAAGCCTAAACGTTTTCACACGTAGAGATAATATTCTAATAATTCTCTAATGTTTCATAAAAAAGTATTTTTAAAGAAAAAGAATTATTAAAGTGTTACTGTTAGTGAGGTACTTGCAGTCATACAATTGGTATAGATATTTGATCGAGAGGATATGTGAAGGTTATAAGTAGTACATTGGTGAGCAAGATAATGGGTGTATTGTGATGTTGGAGACAGTAATTTCATTGCAAAATGTTTAAGGATGTAGCACTTGATTATACTTTGATCGTCGTTCAACATTGGACTAATGAGAGAATAAGGGAGGTAAAAGTGAAGGTAGAAAAGGAAGCAAATTAAAATGTTCTGATATTGGTCTACTCAACAGAAAGACTTATCTTATGTGTAAAAAGTTGCATCTTGAATATGGGTTTGGAGCTATTATGATGATATTGTTGGTGATGATAATGCAATACCTCTAACGAGAATTCAATGATGATCCTTATTTCTCCATATAACAATGGTATTGATGGTGGATTGAGGATTATCCCATGCATTTCGGAAACTTGAAGTCATTTTGTCTAGTGGGGCAATTCCTTTCATTGTGAATAATGTACGTTATTTACTCGGTATCTTTCTAATTGACTAATTTGGTCATTATTACATTATTTTTATCTTCTTATATGGTTATTGTATAGTATTCAATTAGGTGTTTCTATACATGTTAGTCATGAGGTTGTATTGATCATGAAAAGTGTTAAAGCATAACCTTCCAAAACAACACAAAGTATTCCACATTGATAAAAGATGAGAGAGTTAATCACTTTATAAGACTAATGGCTACTCCCCTTATTACTATATGGTTTTAAGATGGAACCTCCTTAGTCTTTTGAAGTGGACTATCTCTCCTTATGATGAGTGCGGCCCAGGCCCATGTTAACATGGTATAAGAGTCAGACCTATAATGGGACTGATAATTTACTTTGGGCCAATTGAAAAGGAACCTCACATGTTAGGGGGAGTGTACAACACATGTGAGTGTCCCACGCACATTGATAAAGAAGATAAATGAGTTCACTTTATAATGCAAAGGGCTACTCCCATTATAACCATATGGTTTTAAGGCGGAACTTCCTTAGTCTTTTGAAGTAGACTCTATTTCCTTATGATGGGTACGCCTTAGGCCCATATTTAATATGGTAGCAGAGCAGGCCCACGACTTGGACCGTTCTGAGCCAAAGTAAAAATGGCACTTGTGAGGGGAAGTAGCGAAAAAAATGTGCTCTCGCCCAATTAAACATCGCAACTGAACTAAAAAAAGGGGATCTCACATGCGAGGGGGAGTGTTGAAGCATAACCTTCCAAAACGATACATGTGAATATCCCACATTGATAAAAAAAAAAAGGGAGAGTTAATCAATTTATAAGACTAAGGGGCTATTCCCCTTATTTAAGGTTGAACCTCCGTAGCCTTGTGAAGTGAACTCTCTCTCCTTATGATTGATGCGGCCTAGGCCCATATTTAACAAAAAGGGATTTGGAAGTTGTATAAACTTCCACAAGGTTTGACTTGATGCTCTAAAGGATAAGCTTAATGCTATCAAGATAGGTGTTTATATTGTGGTCTTGTTTTTTTTGTGTATTGTCTCGCACAACCTGTTTTTGAGTGATCCTCATGTATAATTGATAAATGACAAAATAGTATATATTGTTCTTTCTCTTAAGATATTACCTAGTGGTTTGGCTAGTGTGGCGTGCATCTAGGAAGGTAGGAAAGATGGTGGTAGTGTTAATGTGGAACCTAGATCGCTTGACCTAGTGAAGGATTGTGAAGTCGAAAGCGTACTAGTTCAACGTGTTATTAGCAAAGTCAATTAAAACATGGTGATGATTTAAAAGTTTGATTATATTTTCAAGAATTTTTTGTTTAAGGGTTGAATGACATGTCAGGTTTCATGCAGTTTTTGTAATGTTGATATAAATTTCATGAAATGTAATAGAAGATTCAAAAGAATATCTTTGTGAACGTACTAAGATATTGGTGGTTATTTGCTAGTTGATGATGAATTTTTATTGAATTTCAAGCTAATAAGTAGTGTATGCTTTCAATTAGTTGTCATTGATTTTACTAAATTTACATATATTCAGGGCAAATCTTATAGGAGAGCTTGGGTTGCAAATACCTCCAAATTAAAGTAGTTTTTTAAATTTTAAATTATTATATATTATATAAGTAAAATGATTATTGGTACATTATTATAAATCATATAGAATTGGTTGCAACATTTTTTTTATTTTTTTAAGTTAGGTAAGTTGAAGTCTATTGCAAGAAAGGGGGAAGAAATTGGGGATTCTCTCTTGCAAAGAGTGAGAATCGATCTTAGGACCTCTAGGATTGGAGTTGATGCCAATACCAATAGGCTATCACCTGCTGCTCAATTTGGTTGCTGCATTGTTGACAGCTTATATTATGTCATGCAACAAACTTTTTGTTAGCGGACAACATTTCATAGTTGCCTAACGACAAATTCATAATTATTTTTAGGGTTTTTTTGTTAGAAAATACCTTATAAAATACCTTTATTTATGAAAAAGTACCTTATAAAAAATATTCTCAAAATATATATACCTTATAAAAGGTTTTTGTTGTGAAAAGGTACCTTTTGCCAGTTTTTGGGAGTTGACCAAAGTCTCCGGCGTTGACTTGCTTACGTGACTTGCATGTGATCATTAAATCAAGCCCAAATCCCTAATTTTGACCCCCTTTTGAAGTGTTTGCCCGAATTCCCCCCCCAAAACCCCAGATTCTCTCTATTCTCTTCTTCCCCCTGTGCTCCTCCTTAACTCTCCATGGAGTTTGGAGGTGCAAGGAAGGTGAATCCATGGCGCCCGACGCCATTGTTGAGTAAGGTTGAGTTGAATTTGTGACCGAGGATTTGAATGGAGAAATCGGAGACTGCGATGGAGTTGCTGAAGAGGTCAAATCCTTCAGGTTGGAGAATGAAAATGGTGGATCCGTGGTTGCGGAGAGACAGGTCTGCTATGGAAGTTGAGATGAGGAGAGAGAAAGTGAGGTAGAGGATGAGAGGATGGTTGGAGTTGTATTTGTCTATTATTGAAGAAGGGGTTGAAGGTTGATAATGGAGAGAGAGAGTGGAAAGTGAAGTTTGAATAAGGAAATGGGGGATTTTGGGGGAAATTTTGGGTTAAATCATGAAATTAGGGTAAAATTAGGTATTTAGGCTGGATTAAAATTTTGGGTTAAGACATGAAATTAGGGCAAGTCACATGATCAAGTCAACACCGGATTATTTGGTCAACCCTCCAAATCTGGTAAAAGATACCTTTTTACAATAAAAACCTTTTATAAGGTATTTTTTGACAACAATTTTTTATATAAAGGTACTTTTTCGCAAAAAACGTATTTTATAAAGGTATTTTCGACAAAAACCCTTATTTTTATCTTGCTTGGTCGCCTAATCTATTTTCTTTACTATCAATCTTGGTTTCTTTTTTTTTTTTTGGAATTTTTGTATCAGGATTCCCTTCTTTATTCAATTAAGATATCTTTAATTACGTATAAGTAAAAATTATAAAATTTTAATATTATGAAAGTAAGTATACATTAAGATAAATCAAATAAGGACACATGATTATACATTTTCTTATACATTTGTGAGAGAAAATAATATAAGTTAAGGTTTGTAGATATATAATGATTACTATACAAATGTTGCATGTGTTCAGAAACGTAGAAAAATATATTAGTTATAATTGACATTATAAAACTTGCTAGTATTATATATATATATATATATATATATATATATATATATATATTGAGGAGAACTTGCTATTATTATATGGGTTTTTTAACCTATGTATAATGGTTAAGCCTTGTCTATTCAATAAATTAATTAACTAAACTAGAATATCCTCCCTACAATTATGCTAAATATATATTAATGACAATTTTAGTTTGATTAAAAGAAAAGATAAAATATATATTAATAAGGAAACTAATTATTTAGCATAATTATTTTTTATTTTAGCTAAAAACCCTTATTATATTATTAAATACCCTCAAATTTAAAATTCTAAATCCACTTATAAAATTTAGTAAATAAATAGTTTAAGTAAACAGATAGATTCTCACTAATTATTGTGATAAATTTGCTCTTTGATTATAAAAATAAACTTCTCCTGAAATCCAGCAATTTTTTCATACCCTTAAAAAAAGGGTCTGCTAATTTTTCTATGTATCTTAAAAGAAACCTGACAATTTTTTTCCATAAAAGAGTATTTTTTTTAAAATTTTTTTCCATAAAGCAGTATTTATTAGGCCTACCAAGTTGGCGATTTCCATTTCCCAAATCATTATCCATGCGCAAATTGCATAATGGAGATATTTGGTGTTGACGTGTGAATGTGGGGTCATAATAATAGGGGGTCAAAAACAAAACTACAAGGGTTAAAATCGTCACAATATTAAACAAGCATGAAGCATTCACTGGTCACTTTTTTTTTTTTTACCTAAAAAAGAACAAACCTTTAACTATCCTCACAATCTGCCACGTGTCTAATATTTGATTTACTGAGATCAATTTAGATCCTCTCCTTCAGACCCTTCTCAGTACAGCTTTAGATCTCAAACCTCCATGTCAGCAAAGTTACCTTACGTGTCATCCTACGTGGCTTCTCCTTTTACCCCTCACTCCTCCACGTCATCATTTTCCTCCAAAATTAAAAAATCATTTATTTATTATATTTACTTGAATGTATATAATAATGTCTACTGATCTTCTTCTTTAGAACTATCTCCTTCTCTCATTGGAACCTCAAAATCATAATTATTTTATTTCGAGAAAAGGAAAAAAAAAAGCTCATTTTTGAAGATTAATTTGTGGGTTATTATTGAGCTTCATCGTATTAAAATACCCAGTAAAAGTTCTTTCCTCATTTGTTTTTGTATTCAATTTTTGTCTGAATTTTTTTAGTGAAGAACCCTAATTTTGTTTGTGAATTCTCAAGTTCAAGTTTTGATTTGGGTATTTTTTTTGATGAAATTTGTGCAGCTGTAGGATGGTATCGTGCTGAGAAAAGGGTTTTAGATGGTAAGTTTTTTTTCTTTGATTTTCTCTCTCCTACTTTTTTGTTTTGTTTTAGATAATACTGTAATGATATGATATAAAGAAATGGTGATTTGGGTAGTTTATTTAACTCATGATTATGTGTTATTTGTTTTGATCTTTCAATTATCTGGTGCTGTGTGTTTATATGTTTGTTTTTCTTCAAGTATATGGTTATTATTGAAGTGGGTAATTAGGAATTTGCTACTAATCTATGGATTTGGGTTCTGTTGTGGTTACTTTACTATAGATTTGAGGTTTAATTCATGTTTTTACAGGTTGGAAAATGAAAATCAATGATTTTTTTGTGAATTTGAGTAGATTGTTTGTTAGTGTGTGTATGATGATATTGACTTTCATTGTTTCTTCCCCATATTAGGGGTAATTGAAGGTTTTTTGCATACCGAAGGCGTATTCTCTTTGATGGAGTGATTGTTGAAAATACATGATGGGTTAAAGTTGAAGGATTATTTCATTTCAATAATCATAATTGATCAATTTGGATCTGTTGAATGAGGTTGATTCAGAAGAATGAAGATGGGTCCGGTGTTGCCAAGTCGGTGGCAGAGCTTAATCAACATATAGTTGCTGTGAAAAAGAAGGTAGGGGTAGGGTTGCAGGTGAAGGGCAGGGGCTTTCCGAGGAGGACGAATTGAGAATTATTGAGGATGGTGAAGATGCAAACAGCAGGCGTTCTTTGAGTTCTGTTCAGCTTCCAGTTCATACTCACAGGCCTCAGACACAAGTACAACCCCAAGGGCGAGTTTGTTGGGAGAGGTTTCTCCCTGTTGGATCTCCTAAGGTTTTGCTCGTAGAAAGTGATGACTCAACTCGTCATATTGTTAGTGCTTTGCTACGAAACTGTAGCTATGAAGGTGAGTTGCTCTGTTTCAAATCCTATATATGCAAAGTCTAGTCCTTATCGCCTACTTCAATAATTGATTAAAAGAATTGTACTCCCTCGTCCCAAAATAATAGCAACACTTAGCCTTCCTCTAGACTTTAAGGAGCTTGGGACAAAGTGAATTCATTACTGGATCTGGTGACATTAATACCTAAGTTTACATCAGTTTCTCTTAAATCCTTCGTTTAAAAAATAGTACAAACCTGAACTTATCCGAACTGAACTTATTAGACCTGATTGACCCTTATTGGAACTTATTTTTGAGTGTTGTGTTAGACCTGATCAAACCTGATCAAGGCCTGATTTAAACTAATTGGACCTGAAACTTATTTTTTAAGATGAAGAGAACACACTACTATGAGTAAGTTTACTAATGTTTGCTCTAAAATTCAACATATCATCTACACGCAAGCACTTACTAGTACAATAGAACTCAAACAACTATGTATCCCATCTGTTCGCAACAAATCCAAAACTAAAAATTGTTATGTATCTTTTCATACCCTTGTTTGATGCTTTTTCTAGGCCATACAAATTTTTTAAAATCTAATTTACCTCCTTAGTCGCCATTCAAAATTGCAGTTTTAACATCTACAAAACCATGTGATGTACTATTAGATTATATTAAGATCCTATTGTAAATAAAGCATGTATAGTGGAATAAAATGCATGTCTTCCTACTTTTTTTTTGGGTCATGAGCTCATTGTTTGATTTTTTGCAGTTGTAGGGGTGTCAAATGGCATAGAAGCATGGAAAATCTTGGAAGATTTGAGCAATCAGATTGACCTAGTGTTAACTGAGGTAGTCACATCTGGACTCTCTGGTATAGGTCTTCTGTCCAAGATAATGAGTCACAAAAGCTGCCAGAATACTCCTGTCATTAGTGAGCTTTCGTTCCTTGTTGTATTTAGTGTATGTTCTGTATTTGATTTGTGCCTATTCGGTCTTTCTTTGTGCATACCTTGCCTTGCCTTGCCTTTTACAATTATTTTGATTCTAGATGTAAATGTATACTCATTTTATGGTCTTTAGCTGCAACATTTGATTTTTGTGTGCAGTGATGTCATCTCATGATTCGATGGGTTTAGTCTTAAAGTGCTTATCCAAGGGTGCTGTTGACTTTCTGGTGAAGCCTATAAGAAAAAATGAACTTAAAAATCTTTGGCAGCATGTTTGGAGGAGGTGTCACAGTGTAAGTGTCTTTATATTTTCTAGCTTCCCATCAGCTTAATGGTTCGTGTAGCAGTCTTTCAATATTTCGAACTTTCTAGCACATATGAATATGACAAATTAAATCCTGCATGCTAATTCCCGATTCGATAATGGAATAAGCTCTTTCAGCTGGTCTTTTACTTCTTTCTCTTCTCCTCTTATGAAAAACTGGTATGCGACTATACATCTTGTTCCAGGTGTTTGTTTAGTGTTCCTTTCTTTAATTTGTTTTTTTCATTTTTATTTTTAATTTCAATTTTTCCTCATTCTTTTTTTAGTCTAGTGGTAGTGGAAGTGAAAGCTGCGTAAGGAATGGAAAATCCATAGGAAGCAAGAGGGCGGAGGAGTCGGACAATGACACTGACAGCAATGATGAAGATGACAACAGAAGCATTGGTTTACAAGCTCGGGATGGAAGTGACAATGGAAGTGGGACCCAGGTAGTGCTAACCCCTGTAACATTAAACTTCCTATATTAGGTGTGAGTAATATGATGCTGTTAAGGCCTTCAGAGTGGTTGCTTCTATTTCTCTAAGGATAAAAAAATTTGCTCGCTATTGATAGTTAGGGCACTCAATATCACCTCCTCTTGTGTTATTTAGCCTGAAGGATAGAATAGGTGCATTTTTGGTTGCGATTGTTAGTTGTAACTGTTATGCAAAGACTATTGCCACTGTTTTCTCACACATAATTAACATGGAAGTGTCCTAACTCCCCCCAGCCCCCAACCCAAAAAAATGGGAGGGAGAAATTACTGGAGATGGGAAAGAAGTTCTCAAAAAAGTCAGTTATTTGGTTCATGATCATTTGTTGTATTTGCAAAGTTAGCGCGTTCCTGGATGCTTCAAAATAAGGGGATGCACCATAAAATACCACTTCTGGCGTCACCTGTTGGTGTGGACCGAACCAATGTACCCTTGTTGTTGATCTTGAGATGGACAAAGAGGAAGTTTAATTTCTTTTTATATTTTATTTCTCTTCAATTTGGTTAGCAACTATATCTCTTTCATAAACATTTAGAGCCAATGTTAGGTTCATATGCATAATTAGGTGATGCCTATCAAACATTGCCATCACACTAAACAGAACATTAATTTCTATTGGGAAGGATTCAAGGATCAAATATACAAGAAAGAGCAGTATAGGAGCGAAAGTGTTGATTATTTCAACACTTGGATATCATCTTGTTGAACAACAAAAGAAACATTAACATCAACTAGTGACAATCTTGCAAGATAGGGTGGATGAAAAAATGAGGAGTCAATCTAATATAAAACAAATTGGGAAACTGTCAGCTATATCCTGCATATCAAGAATGGAGACCTTTAAGAAAAGTTAGATCGTTCTTTCTTGGGAAGTCAGGACCATTGTCCCATTTTCCTTGTGAAGTTTAGATCATCTTAGCTTTCTTCTACCAACATGACTTCTCCTTCCTCTCAGCCCTTGCAAACTTGGTGCTATGCTAAGTATCAGTATTTCCTTCATTTAGTATGTGACAGGGCTTATTTGGTTGATCAAAGAATACTTGATGACCTTGAGGTAGATGTTCTACATGGAGAAGTTTCTCTAAGTGTACAAAGAATCTAGTTCGACCAACTTTGGGGTTAGGAAAACATAACATGATCCCCTCGTGGTCTGGACTCTGGAGAGGTCAGTGTGTGCAAAACTGTACACTGAAAAGGGAATTTTTGAAAGACAATGGCTTGTTGATTTATGACTGATATAGTGATATTGGATGGTCGTGACTGAGCATATACTATTAGTGGTTCTCTGCTAAGATGGTTTAAAGTATGTGATACCCCAATCCTGTATATTTCTTCGAGGACATCAATTGTGTTACTATTCTAGGGTGCTGGAGACCCATACATATAGAGCCATTGACAATGAACACAAACTTCAACCACTTCTTTTTATTTCATATAAAAGATGAACGTTCGATAGACTGCTAAATTTGTTTTGTGAAGAAGACAAAATTTTGATACACTGCTAGCCAAAAAACTGTAATTGCACTTTATGACACTTAAGCCGACATATGAAAAACTATGTAGCTTCCTTCGTCTACAGTAATAGTTCTCCGTCAATGTGATGCTTGTGTGTCATCATAAAATGATATTGGGTCTTTAGACTATGTTACTCTAGAGCCGAAGGATCTTAGCCTTGGCATTTATATCTTTTTTATCCAAAAATAGAAAAAGCGGACCTTTTGGTCCATGTAAGGAAAAAGGAGGAATCGAGAAAGACAAAGGAGGGGAAAGAAGTTAAATCTCCTAAAAGTCTTGTTTTGTACGGTGAGAGAGGGAGCGGCCTGAAATTGCCATTGATGATGATTGGTTCACAATTTGTAAACAAAATCAAATTCTCTCTCTCTCATCACCCCCCTCAAACTATAACATCACAGTCCTTTAAATGTGACTGCCACCATCATATTCTACTCTCCACCATCACAACTGGCCTTCTTCTTATCTCCATGACTACCTTAATGGCCTTCAACTATATGGGGATAGAATTGTGTTTGATGGATAGTTCAGGTCCAAATCAGGAAGTTGTAAAGAAGCGGGAACTCTATGCCGGTCTGATGTTGACGAACTTATTGCTGCCTATGACTTTTCTCCCTCTGTGGATGACTTTAGTCTGGTTTCATTTCACTCCACCCAACCTCCCCCCCAAAGCTGTCTCTTTAGATCTAGAGTTCTGGGTCTGCCACTCTCTCTCTCTCTCTCTCTCTATATATATATATATATATATATATATATATGTGTGAGAATGTGCTGGTGCTACATGAAGCTCTGGTGGCTGGTTGAAGTGAAGGAGGGAGGTGACAGTGTGAGGATAAAACGTGGGAGATGGTGGTAGTTGAACCAACCATGCAAGTGGTGTCAGTGGTGGTAGGAATAGTGGAAGTAGCAGTGTTGTGGTAATGGTAGTATTGGTGGTGACTGGTTGCGAGAGGGATGAATATGGTGAGCTTGGGAGGATAGGGATGGGGTAGCCCGTTGCAGAATATTGAGAATGCAAAATGAGGGGATGTTGAGAAAGAGGGTTTTGAGTGTATTGTTTAAGAGAAGTGGGGAAAGGAATGGGAGATGAAACACAGAAGAAAACGTCTAAAAAGTGAAGCATGGAAGTCTGTTTCTTTTCTTTTTCCTAAAGTTTCCCACCAAATGGCCCTTAAGCGGTTCAGCCACACCTTTGGACAAGCTTGCCACCAAGCTCACCATCCCAGATCATATATGAATCAACCACCTTATTTTTTCAGAATATTCTTCTCTGTGCGTGAAAGTCAATTCCATGAGACATGTACCGTATATTTCTCTAAAATATATAAATAATTGATGAAGCAATTTTCAGAAATAGCATTATGAAGGTGTGGCATGCCTTGACCGACAATAAATTATTTCTCATAGCATTAAGTGGCAATACCAGACCTCAATCAGTCAATCCGTATTCCTGGGTACTAACCAGGTTGAAATGAGGAAACCTTTATAGCTCCTGTTATTAGCAGAGAACAAGCAACATGCACATTGCAAACCAGAAAAAAAAGGCTCCCACCTGTGCAAACTGCAACCTATAGTTTTTCATAATTTGTTGGTATATGTTATCACTACATGCTCTTAGAAAGTGTTTGACCAATTATGTGTTTAGTTTTATAATCTTACTTTGAATGCGTATTTAGGTTCTGCGATGATTAGATCCATTTAAATTTTATGAAATCCAAATATCTTCTTGACTCATGACTTCACTATAAAGCAGCATTTTCTGGGTTTATTTTCAGATCATGTTTCTAGTTAGTTGATTCTTCTAGTCAGGTCCTTAAATAAGCGTTTGAGAAAAAAAAAACATCTTTTTTTGCTTCTTTGTTTACTCGGAAATGTAGTTCCCATATAATTTTACCATGGCAGTGATTGGCACTAATTCTGTAGATCACTAAGTTCTTCACTTGTGTAACCTATAGTGCATTCCAGAGGGTTTAGGTATAGACAGCCTTCGTTTTCAATTGGTTAGAGTCTACCTCCAGTATCACTGACAGAATTTATAATAGGAATTTTTGTCATAACTTAATTTGCAGAAAATGCTAACTAAACAACTCCTAAGTCAATCAAGCAACATGACGGGCCCAGAGGAGCTATAAAGCTGAGTTCAAACAAATCTTAATATCCAAGCTATTTTTTATTTCATGAGTAATGGAATCAGTATAGTAAGTCATTTTGAACCATCTTGCTCAATCCGAGCAACATTGAGAAAACCTCAACTGATGATTGTAAGTTTGCTGCTCACTTTGGTTTTAGTGTTTGTTAGAACTTTGCCATAATAATTAGTCTTAGTTAAGCGCTTGATTGGTCACGTCCAGCTTTTAGTTTTTAGTTTGGAGATTTATAAAGTAGTATGACTTGAGTTGAATAGTGAACATAAGATTAGTGATATTTATATAGTCGTGTTAATTTTGGAAACTGACAGAAGATAACTAGAAACCAGTTTTTTTGTTTCCAAAATTTCGATATATTGTTTTTACAAAAAACTGCTAAATTATGATGATGACAAACAAATCTTACATAGGTACCAGAATTATATTGAAACTAATCGAGGTTAGTGATAAGCCATAATCCCTTACCTTGAATTCCAGAGGCTGTCTGCTGCAATCTCTATCATCTTCTTTTTTTCAACTAAATCAAGTGTTACTTGCTTCAACCTCGACGATCTGAGGCTTAGACATTGTGTCTCTGATAGTATCATCACAGCTGAAAATTAATGTGTATATTTTTCTAATTAAGTACCATTTGAGAGTGCCTTTGGTAGTTATTATGAATGTCGTGAGATCGCAGGGTCCGTGAAATAGAGTTTTCATTACACTCTTACCTGTGGGAGTAAGGCAAAGTGTAGCGTTAGTGTTCAATCGTTTACTACTACTGGTGACTAGTCAATAGTCAAACTGTGCAGCATGATTTTGTGTCTGTCATTTTCTTCTTTGAGCAAGTGTGAATTGCTCTGGTCTAAGTTGCTTGAACTCTTAAAAAGTGTTGGGCTTGTTAGTTGTTACATGTGTACAACGTTGATTGGGAGGGCTTTTCCTATCTTATTATATTTGTTGAACCACTTTGAAGTACCTATTTCCATTTGAGGAGTAGGTATGATGAGGTTAGTGGAGAGTTGGAGCGTTAAAGACTTAAAGGTTCTGTGAAGATGTGAAATTCACTGACAATGAGACCTTAGTATCCGACTGTCGGAATTTTACCAACTTTATTGCCTTGTTACCTTTCTTTTTTTACTTAGTATTTCCTTTTCTTAAATTTTTGTCATCTAGAGTTCATGGACGAAAAGGGCTGCAGAAGTTGAGAGCCCCCAACCAGAGTCTACTTGGGACCAAGCAACTGATCCGCCTGATAGCACTTGTGCTCAGGTCATTTATCCAATGTCTGAGGCATTTGCCAGCAGCTGGATGCCTGGAGCCATGCAGGAACTTGATGGACAAGATCATCAATATGGTATGTGGTGTGTTTGATAGAAGTTCCAATATTGTGTAAACTGAAACCATTTAATGACCTAGTATCCATCTGTATCAGACAATGTCCCAATGGGAAAGGACTTGGAGATTGGAGTACCTAGATATTCAGATTCACGGCTAAATGGACCAAACAAAAAGGTTAAGTTAGCGACTACTGCTGAGGAAAACCAATATTCACAGTTAGACCTCAACCATGAAAATGATGGTCGAAGTTTTGATGAAGAGAACCTGGAGATGAGTAATGATAAACCTAAAGATGAGTGGATTAAACAGGCTATGAACTTACCAGGAAAAGTTGAAGAACATCATAGAGGAAGTAAAGTATCTGAGGCACCACCTGAAATTTCCAAAAGCAAAGACAAAGGCGTGCAACATGTCGAGGACCTGCCTTCTCTTGTGCTCAGTCTGAAGAGGTTGGCTGATATTGCAGACACGAGCACTAATGTCTCGGACCAGAATATTGTCGGGCGTTCAGAGCTTTCAGCCTTCACCAGGTATGCTAGAGAAGGTGGAACTTGAATTAATATAATGGACAAGTGGACAATATCTCATTTTTAAATTGTTGCAGGTACAATTCAGGCACAACTGGTAACCAGGGTCAAACAGGTAATGTTGGCAGTTGCTCTCCACCAAATAATAGTTCTGAAGCAGCAAAGCAATCACATTTTGATGCTCCAAATCAAATTTCGAATAGCAGTAGTAACAATAACAATATGGGCTCTACTACTAATAGGTTTTTCGAAAAGCCTCCTGTGGACACTGATAAGACACCTGCAAAATCAACAGTCAACTGTTCTCATCATTCATCTGTGTTTGAGCCAGTGCAAAGTGCCCATATGTCTAATAATAACCTTACTGCATCTGGTAAGCCTGTTGTTGGATCGGTAAATGGTCTGCTGCAAGAAAACGTACCAGTAAATGCTGTTCTGCTGCAAGAAAATGACATGGGTCAGCAGCTCAAGATTCAGCACCACCATCACTACCATCATTATGATGTCCATAGTGTACAGCAGCTACCGAAGGTTTCTGTTCAACATAATATGTCCAAAAGCAATGATGGGACAGCACCCCCACAGTGTGGGTCTTCAAACACTTGTAGATCGCCAATTGAATCAAATGTTGCCAATTGCAGTTTGAATGGAAGTGGTAGTGGAAGCAATCACGGGAGCAATTTCCTTAATGGAAGTAGTGCTGCTGTGAATGTTGAAGGAACAAACATGGTCAATGATAGTGGGACAGCTGCAAAAGATGGTGCTGAAAATGGAAGTGGTAGTGGAAGTGGTAGTGGTAGCGGTGTTGGTGTGGATCAAAGTCGATCAGCGCAACGAGAAGCTGCCTTGAATAAATTCCGTCTCAAGCGCAAAGAAAGATGCTTTGACAAAAAGGTAAATTTTCAAATTCTCTCTGCTATGTTTATACTTGGACATCTAGTATGCACATCCTTGAATCTAAACTGTCAAAGCTGAATTCAGAATTAAAAACGCAAACTATATCAAGTATGAAGGCAGAGTACTGTAGTAATTATAGTTTTTCTAGTATGGAATTAGTACTTACATTTACCAGAAGCCTGCTGTCACAACTCACAAGCCATAATTTGATCATCAAGCAACAATAATTTGGCCATTTCTTGCTTGTATTGAAAGTGAGATGACTTCAAACTTATTTGTGTATCATCACATCAGGTGCGATATCAAAGCAGAAAGAAGTTAGCAGATCAAAGACCTCGTGTTCGTGGGCAATTCGTGCGCCAAGTGCGAGAAAACAAAGGAAAGAACACCGATAGCTAACACCAATTCTTTCCACAAGTTGCTGCCGAGATCATATATGCCACTCTGATGTCAGCTGTCTTCATATGTAAAAAGTTCAAATTTTATGTGTGCATGAGGTGCTAAATATTGTCAAACCTCAGTGATTCTGTTTGGTTTAGGCTGTAGAAAGACATCTTTTCCTTTGTGTTTTCATGGTTCTTATTTTGAGCTGTGTTCACTACTTTTTACAACATGGTAGCCCCAGGTTGCCTTTGGAAATAAGCTTTTCCTTAAAGGTGTGATGCATATAATCTTGTTTGGTGTTGGATTATATGATCATTTCTTCAGGCTTTTACGGGACACGTTTTCCGGGATCCTTTCAAAATGCGATTCCGGAAATAGTGGCTCATATTTTCTTTTGGTTTCAAGGAGAAAGGCTATCTAAAACAGAAAAAATTTAGGTTACAGAAATCAGTGATGAAGCAATGAGATTGCATTATAGAATATAGGTAGAAGTAGGGGGTGTATTTTCCGTACTCTTGAGTCTTGAGATAGAAAGTGGGGATAGATTCTATGTGGACTCGTCAGAAAAGAATAATACAGGAGGTTGTCTACCTCTTTTTTAGTTCTATGTAGGAGTTCTTTTCCATTTCCATTTTTGTTCAATTTAGGAGTTGTAAGGACGTGTAAAGATAATCTGCCATCCAGATTTTAACCGACGGTAAATTTGTTCTTTTCAGGTTTTCTCAAGTAACAAGAATGTTTTCATCCAATCTATAGGGATTTTCTAATGTGTGCCTAGTAAAGGCACACAGTAACAATTAAGTAAATATTTTCTTTTAGAATAATGACATAGTAATTATATATTTAATACAATAAAAGATGTCCTTATGTAATGAAACAAATAACTTTTTCTTCAAGGTATGCCATAATTAATTACATTATTTTGAAGATATTTTTTATTTAGTTTGGGTAGTGGAACTTTTTTTTTTTTTTGTTGACGGTGGGTAGTGGAACTACTAAAAAAAATATGGTTAGATTAACATGTATTCATGCGCACGTATCAGACATATATTTGATATACTCATATACATCCCACAAATAAACTTTATGTTACTATAAATGAAAATTTTAGTTCACCCAACCCTTGTGATATAATTCCTTTATTTGAAATACAAAAGCTCTTAGGTGGATCAGGTTAATAATTTATTGGGAACCCAAATTGACTATAGCACATAAAAGGTTAGTATAACAGAGAAAACTGACTATATCATAAAAAATCTGATTATATAAGAAATTGGCTATATCATTCAACACTGACTACACAAAAGATAATTATATCATACAAACAAATTACTATACGAAAGGTAATTGACTATCTCAAATAAAAACTGATTATATCATATGAGACCCCGGTTGCACATTAATTAAGTTATTGTGCACAAGGTCTATTCAAGTTTTATTTTTTTAATCTGAAATAAATGCAACACTTTCCTTCTCATGAAGTTGCAAAATTAATGCATAACCTCTATTTTGTGGAACTTTTTGCTTATTCTATCTTATTTTTTGATTCAAGTCTTAATTTTAAATTATGCATTCCCCTCATGTTGCATTTACCGTGAAATAAAGTATAGAAAAATCTCATATGAACTTGACCCACAATAAATATATTGTAGACCAAATTCATTTTTGCATAAATTATATCTTTCGTTGTTAAAGTCAATTGAGGAGATAGGGTAAACTACTGATGTGGCCCAAATTATAACCGTGATTTGCAATTGTTCACATATCACAATGAGTAAAGAAAGAATTTTGCACGCTAATGAAGAAACGTTCCCAAAAAGGCTAAATACATTCATGTCTTATACAATCAAATAGCTAATTATATGGTAATTAAGTAACTTACACAACATCATATTAAGAATAATACTCTAAGTAGCATGTGATAGCCTAATCGAGTCTCATCCAATGCAAGGAGGGATCCCTAATTAATGTTGCATTTTCGTTTTCTAGTATTCTCATCAAGAATTTCTCATTTTGCCTCAATTTTTTTACAAAGTACTCTATCTTTCGTCCCACATTAATTGATATACTTCTTGGTCCTATCACATTTATATTATTTATTTCCTTTCATGGGAACCCCAACAATAACATGAAGTAAACATTACCACCACACTCTATCTCAATTCTACAAGGGAAGAGGAGGGGGACACCAAGAAAAAAATTATAACTAAAAAATACCAAAAACTAACTACTTTATTAAAAAAATAATTAAAAAATAAAACGGAAAAACACAACGAACACACAATATTGTTTTTGAGGGGAAAAGCGAGCTAGTTCATTAATCTAAGGACAAAATGTCCGAAATGTACATAGTTGGAGACCTCGCTAGGGGCGTGGTTTTCCCAAACTTGTTCAATACCAAAGGGAACTAGTTTCACTAAATGATGCGCAACAAAGTTGTCATCTCTACGAACATTAGACCAAACTATGGAAGTAAAACTAGTACAAAGAGTAAAAATTTCTTTAACCACCATATCAAGGTCTGCTGGATATATCTTCCCGCGAGTGATGCAATGAAGGAGCCCTTCACGATCCGACTCGAGAATCAATTACTTTTTTAAAAAAAAGGAAAATGAAAAATGTACATAAACTCCACTATAAAACTGCAATTATTTTAGTTTATTAGATATAATTACTCAATTAATTTAACTTTATATATGCTTTCGTACAAATTGCGTGCATATAAGGCCAGTTTAAACTTATTGAAAGTCATTGGAGATTCCCCAAAAGTTGAAAGGGTATATGGTGCAAAAAATAATTTGTCAGGGGTATATGGTGAAAAAACCGTAAAATTTAAAACATGATAAATATCTTTCATTGGCAAAAATGGTTTTGGAATTTTTAACAATGTTGCTTGACTTGACAAAAGGAACAAAGGATATATTTGGACCTAAAAATGCCTTAAAATTGTCTGCTTTATAATATAGTAACTATATGAAGTTTGGAGAACCCCTCAAAAAAAGAGGAAGTATAGACTAATGCCAAATCTCAAATAGTTATGTATGAAAAATGCATATATCAGTGGCAATATCGTAAATAAATTGAATTATATTTCAGAATGGAAAAATTATTTTAAATAAGTCAACCTTTGCGCAGTCTTCCCAAAATAAGTCAAACTTTGGTTTACTCCTGACTAAGTTAAGCTTGTATGATTGTTTTCTTCTATTGAGTTTAACCTGTTTGTGACCTATTTAGAAGGTTACATGTGATGCGTGTTACAATGTGATTGGTTCGCTTTTTATTTTTTGGTGCTTTTTTCATATCCTTAATTTCAATTCTGATTTTTGCATAATTATAAAAAAAAACCTCCTCCCCTCATCTTTCTCTCTCCTCCCCCTCTACATCATCTCTCTCCTCAACTCCCTTCTCCACCAACCCTATCCGCCTCTCACCATCTCTCTCCTCAACGTCATCGACCTCTACAACAACCTCTTTGTGGGGCCCATCCCCCAGCAGTTGTCCCTCCTCGTCCGCCTTACCACATTCGACGTCTCCTTCAACCCCTTTTCTGGAATGATCCCGCCTTCCATCGGGTTTCGCACTGGGACATGCCCCACTTTAATGCGACGTCGTTTCAGGGGAACAAGGAACTTTATGGGTACCCCCTTGAGCCGTTCGAAAGCAAAAGGTTGTCTCTAATGGCGATTGTTGGGATTGGGCTTGGAAGCGGGCTTTTGAGCGTTGTTGTTAACTTTACTGTTAGGGTTTCAGGTGGTGGGTTGGGTGGTTAGAGCTAGGGTTTAAGGTCGTGGGTCAGGTGGCGGGTGAATTGGGTGGTTATGGTGAGGATTTCGATTGGTGGTTTGCGGGTGGTAATGCTAGTGGTTTGGGTGGTGATTTTTGGAGGGAGGTGGTGGGTGAGAATTAAAAAAGAAAATAAGAAGTAAAAAAATTAAATTAAAACATAAAAAAAACCGTTGTTTAGGTTGTAAGTATTTTGACTCATTAGAAATGAATAGCCCTACAAGCTTAACTCAATCAGAAATATTCAAAAGGTAGACTTAAAATGGAAAGACCGTCCAAAGGTTGACTTATTTAATACTCCATCCGTTCTATTTTCGATGTAATATGTTGACTTTTGACACTATTCATACAACTCACTTTGACCATTAATTGTTATTTATATATATGAAAAAAATATAGTCATGTCGGATCTTGTTGGATTCGTCTCAATATACTCTTTTCAAATATATAATCTTTATAGCTTTTACAATTATATAATTAGAGATATTATGGGTCAAACTTGTGTCTCGACAAGTGTGAAAAGTCAAATGTTACATCTATTAAAAAACGGAGGGAGTACAATTTTTCTTTTCAGAATCAATAAATAATGTTGTATATTATGGTTTATATATGTTGTATATTTAAGCCTTAATGTTCTACTTTGTAGAGAAAATATTGTATATATAAATACTTGCATTATATGTTTACTAAGTCGTGTATTAAATTACAAATGAATGTTTAATATTGTTAGGGAAATATTATGTAATAAGGAGTTTCCTTATAGTTGGAGTCTTTGTTTAGATAGGTTTATATTGTTTCCTATTTCATTTAGGAAACATATCTCTTGTATCATATATATTGACTGATGAATGAATGAGAACACGAAATACACTTTACCCTAAATTTATCATGGTATCGGAGCAAGGTTAAACTACCAATTTTTTTTTCAAAACTACATCATGGCCGGCGAAGATGAGGGCAGTTCCACCCCACCGCCGCCTCCTTCTACAAAAATCGACATCACTTCACCCTTTTATCTTGGTACTGGAGATCATCCCGGTGATTTTATAACTCCCACTCGCCTCAAACACGACAACTATGATGAATGGAGCGCAGACATCCGCCTTGCTTTAGAGGCTCGCCGCAAATACGACTTTCTTGACGGCACCATTACCTCTCTTTGTCTCTCCCTACACCGGCGCGATTGGACTACGGTGAATGCTATGTTGGTCTGTTGGATCCTTAACACCATTGATCCCAACGTCAAAGGTACGTTAACAAAATATAGAGAGGCTTATCGTTTGTGGGTGCATCTTAAAACTCGTTTTTCCACTGTTAATGGTCCTCACATCCAACAACTTCGTTCCTCTATTCCCCGTTGTGAACAAACCAAAAGTATGCCCGTTTCTACTTACTATGGCAAACTCAATTCATTATGGGAGGATTTGTTTCATCTTGTTCCTTTAATAAATTGTTCTTGTTGTTCGAATTGTACTGCGGGTTCTCTTCATGAATCTCGTCGTGAAACTGAAAAACTGCATGATTTTCTTATGGGTTTGTATTCCGATTATTACTCGCGTCTTCGTACGCAAATTTTATCCATGGATCCTCTTCCCACTTTAGATCGAGCATATCAACTTGTGGCCCAAGACGAGCGAGTTCGCCTCGCCAAAACTGATCCTACAGAACCGCGTGATATTGTTGGGTTTGCTGCCCGCCCAGATCCTTCTCGTGCTCGTAGGCCTGCTGATCGCCCCATCTGCACGCATTGTAACAAACCGGGCCATGAATCAGTCCGCTGTTACTCTCTTCTTTTTTGTACGCATTGTAATAAAAAGGGCCATGATATTAAGGGCTGTTTTGAAATTCATGGGTACCCTGAGGGCTGGCCCAATAATTCTCGCCCAGCAGCTCGTGGGCCGCGCGCTCCAGTCCAGGCAACTCGTGGGCTTGGCTCTTCTAAGCCCAGCACCAATTCTTTTCTCGGCCCAATAGCCTCGGCAGCAAGTCCCTCCACTGCCAGCACGTCATCAGGTCCATCCACATTGTTCTCGGCCGACCAATGGAAGGCCCTAGCTGGGCTTCTTGGCAATGCTCGTATTCCTGAGGATCGGTTAAATGGTACGTTTGATTTCAATTTTTGGATTATTGACACAGGTGCTACGCATCATCTTACTGGTGAAATTACATGGTTGTTTGATTTGGTTGATATTTCACCATGCCCTGTTGGGCTTCCTAATGGTGACTCAGTTGTTGCTACTAAGAAGGGTTCTGTTTGTCTTTCTCCTACTATTACTCTTTATGATGTTCTGTATGTTCCTCAGTTCAGCTGCAATTTACTTTCGGTTTCACAGCTTACTAATGATTTGCACTGTGTTGTTCAATTTTCCTCCTCTGTGTGTGCTATACAGGACCAACTGAAGGAGCTGATTGGAACGGGACGTAGAAAGGATGGACTTTACTACTTCAATGGAGGTGACATGGTTAACCACGTTTCAGTGCATGGTGCTACTTCGGAGTTTGATTTGTGGCATCGCCGGATGGGTCATCCTTCAGAGAAAGTGGTGAAGTTACTTCCTCCTTTATGTGGTCATAAGGGTAGTTTACATGGCCATTGTGAGATTTGTTTTCGTGCAAAACATCCTAGAGACAAATTCCCTCTTAGTACAAATAAAGCTTCTAGAATTTTTGCAAAGATACATTGTGATTTTTGGGGCCCCTATAGGCACCTCTCCTCTTGTGGAGCTCGATATTTTTTGACTATTGTGGATGATTATTCTAGAGCAGTTTGGGTTTATTTGATGGTTAATAAAACTGAAGTGTTTCAAATGTTCATGAATTTTGTTGCTATGGTTCAGTGTCAATTTTCTACCACCATTCAAATAGTCCAAAGTAATAATGGGACGGAATTTAATTGCTTGCATGATTATTTTGATGCTATGGGAATTCTTTTCCAAACTTCTTGTGCTTCTACTCCACAACAAAATGGTCGAGTTGAACGTAAGCACCAACATATTCTTAATGTTAGTAGGGCCCTTCTTTTTCAAGCTAACCTCCCTATCTACTTTTGGGGAGAGAGTGTCCTCACAGCTGCTCATCTCATTAATCGCACTCCCACTCCTTTGCTTCAAAATAAAACCCCCTTTGATGTTCTTAAAGATTTTTCTCCTGCTTATGAGACTATTCGTACTTTTGGGTGCCTTTGCTTTGCATATAATCACAAAACTAAGGATGACAAGTTTGCTAGTCGAAGTCGGAAATGTATTTTTGTGGGTTATCCATTTGGGAAGAAGGGTTGGCGCCTATATGATCTTGACACCAATGAATTCTTTATCTCTCGTGATGTGAATTTTTTTGAAGAGGTCTTCCCATTTATTACCCCTGATGATGTCAATATTGATCCTCTCATTTTATTTCCTCCCTCTACTGAGCCTATACATGAAGATTTTGCCATTTCATAATTTTTTGAGCCCCCACAACAAATCATTCCACCACATCTCTCTGAGCCCACTCCACCACATCATCCTACTACTCCTGCGCCCCCACCAGAAAATCCGACATCTAACTCATCACCTTCTCCCAGTGAGCCCACACAAATCTCAGCCCAGCCTAATGGGCCTCCTGACCCACATCTCTCTAAAACAACCCAGCCCCCTATTTCATGCTCTCCACAAATCCCACACAAATCTCGGCCTAGCTCCACAAATCCGGTCCACAAATCCCCGGCCCCATCTTCCCAGCCGCTCGCATCACACCAATTATGTCCCCTCTACTTCAGACGAGCACATCGCTCCTTTGGGCCGTGGCTTTCGCGAAAAATACCCATCAGTGTTACTTAAGGATTTTGTTACCAACAATGCTCAAGTGGTTAGTCCATCTTCTTCTGCTTCTGCTTCTCCTTCCTCTTCGGCTACTTCAGGTACTCCTTATCCCATAGCTCATTACATCAATTGTGCAAATTATTCTGTGAATTATCGAAAGTTTCTTGCAGCTGTTGTGACTAATACAGAACCGAGGTCATTTAAAGAGGCTATGCGAGATGATCGGTGGAAAGCATCTATGCAGGATGAGATACGGGCTTTGGAGGATAATGGTACTTGGTCTTTGGAGCCTTTGCCTCATGGTAAACGTGCTCTGGGCAGTCAGTGGGTTTATCGTATCAAATATCTTGCCAATGGCGAGATTGAGCGTCTCAAATCTCGTCTTGTGGTTTTCGGCAATCATCAGGAAGCAGGTATTGATTATGATGAAACTTTTGCTCCTGTTGCTAAAATAACTATTGTGCGTGCCTTTCTTGCCATAGCAGCTTCCAAAAACTGGGAGCTTCATCAGATGGATGTTCACAATGCCTTCCTCCATGGTGATCTTGAGGAAGAGGTTTATATGAAGCCACCACCTGGTTTTCAGGGATCTAATCCCAACCTTGTCTGCAGACTCCGTAAGTCTTTGTATGGCCTTAAACAAGCACCTCGTTGTTGGTTTGCCAAATTGGTAATTGCTCTGAAAGATTATGGTTTTCTTCAATCTTACTCTGATTATTCTCTATTCACTTACACTAAGGGTACTGTTCAGATTAATGTGTTGGTGTATGTTGATGATTTGATTCTTTCTGGTAATGATTCCGCTGCCTTACATGCTTTCAAGTCATATTTGTGTGCTTGTTTCAAAATGAAAGATTTGGGCTCTTTGAAGTATTTTTTGGGTATTGAGGTTACCCGCAGTTCCTTGGGTTTGTTTCTCTGTCAGCGCAAGTACACTCTTGACATTATCTCTGAAGCAGGTTTATTAGGCTCCAGGCCTTGTTCTTTTCCTATCGAACAGAATCACAGATTAGCTCACGCCACTGGTGGGCTCTTGCCAGATGCCGCCGCCTACCATCGTCTAGTCGGTCGTCTCATCTATCTTGCGGTTACTCGCCCCGATTTGGCCTATTCTGTTCATGTGTTATCTCAGTTTATGCAAGCACCCCGACAGGAACATTGGGATGCCGCTCTGCGTGTTGTTAGATATTTAAAAGGCTCTCCTGGTCAGGGTATTCTGCTTCGCTCTGACAGTGACCTATCTCTACAGGGGTGGTGTGATTCAGATTGGGCTGCCTGCCCTATTACTCGTCGCTCTCTGACTGGTTGGATTGTGTTTCTAGGTAATTCCCCTGTCTCATGGAAAACCAAGAAACAACATACGGTATCTCGATCCTCTGCTGAGGCCGAATACCGATCTATGGCTTCTGTTACTTGTGAGCTCAAGTGGTTAAAAGCTTTGTTATTAAGCTTAGGTATCAATCATCCGAAGGCCATTCCTCTTTTTTGTGATAGTCAGTCGGCATTACACATTGCCAATAATCCTGTTTTCCATGAACGTACAAAACATATTGAGGTGGATTGCCATTTTGTACGGGATGCTATACTTGATGGTCTCATTGCTCCATCCTATGTGTCCACCAAGGCACAACTTGCAGATATTTTCACCAAGGCCCTTGGCAAGGCCCAGTTTGAGTTTCTTTTGTCCAAGTTGGGAATTCTTGATCCATCCCATGCTCCAACTTGAGGGGGGGTGTTAGGGAAATATTATGTAATAAGGAGTTTCCTTATAGTTGGAGTCATTGTTTAGATAGGTTTATATTGTTTCCTATTTCATTTAGGAAACATATCTCTTGTATCATATATATTGACCGATGAATGAATGAGAACACGTAATACACTTTACCCTAAATTTATCAAATATATATACAAATATATTAAAAGGCGTGCTTAACAACGTCTATGCGCCACGTGACACCCTCCTCCTGCCACCAGAATTTTGCCATGTGTCTGTTTACCAACAAAGTCAAGTGGTCATTATTTAAAAATTAAATATATATGCTGAAACCTAGGCTCGAACCCCTGACCTTATGTAAGGATTTCCAAAGAATCACCATCTGATCTAACGTCTTTTAGTGATCCATGTTTCCACAAAATTACAGATATGTGTTGTAATTAGTTAATGTTATTAAACATAGCCCTTGCATCCTTAAAGAAAAATAAATTTGCATGTTCATTAAAATTAATTATGTATGCATGATACCATTTGAAGAGCAGTGTTGACTACTATAATACTACCCTTATATATATTTACAGTAATACTATAAAAGAAATTTGATCATAAGTCTGTATTAAATATGGGCCTAGGCCACATCCATCATAAGGAGAGAAAGTCTACTTCACAAGACTAAGGAGTAAAAAAAAAGAAGCATTGTTAACGTGAACATTCGAACCCACAACCTCAAGTATGAAAGAAATAGATCCAACCATCACTCCACCATACTATTATTGCTTATTTAATCAAAATTAATGATGATATATGAAAAGAAAACTTTTGAAATCCATATAATGAATGAGATGACTTATTTAACTACTACTAAATTGTAGCACAGAGAAATCCCGGGTCGCCCGGGCCTAAACACTAGTTAATCTCTAAATATTGTATTGTAGGTTATATAGTATGTTGCATCTAAATCTTTGTAATTTACCAAAAGACTCTTAATATGCATTAAATAATGCAGATCAGTTTGAGATTAGACAAAACTCGTAGAATATGCATATAAGTCACAAACCACTTATAAAACAAGTTCGACTATTAAATGGGGGGAAAGAACCAAAAAGAACTCAAGCAGACAATAGTGTAGTACATATCAGGTTTGGTCCACCAAATTTATCTTTTCTGTTTCTTCAGTTTATATTTGTTGCTTTTGGAGAAAGATAAATCATTACCCTTCATCCAGTATACCAATAATTAAACTCTAAGTTTAATGTTAAAGACATAAAAAAAAAATCAAGGGTAGAGTACAAGAATTTGGCTTCAGTTGTGATATTGATGAGTAGTTTAAAAGAGAGATTAGAAGTACCCAATATCCTAAAGTATCTTCCAAGCCACCAAACATCGCCTAGCTTCGCAGAAACTTCAACCATGCCTATTGTCATAGTACATAACCAAAAGTGTGTTCTTTTGTTATATGCTTCCATTGTAGTATGCTTCTTAAAATCTTTTCTCTCTTTTGCTCCATCAATCTCGCTAGCTCGTCGATGAGGAACTCCTAATTGATCTTTGGGACTAATGAGTTAAGTCCGATCTCAGAGTTTTTATTCCAAAGCTACCCTCCTATTGAGTCTGGAAAAGTCCATAACACCCCTCACATAACTAAAATTATCTAAAACTTCCACCCAGATTAAACCAACATGGGAGGTAGAGATGGTCATGTTTTGCTAGGATTAGTGTTTTTTATCATAGGCCTTTGGCATCTTTATAATCAAACAGAAAACAATGCAACTCTAAAATGCTACAAATCTGTCTCTTGGTTTCCCACCTCATTCTCAAGGTACTTAGAACTTTACCTCATCCTCATGGGAACCTCTATATTCATCTTCATGGAACTACATAGCTCGCCGTTCGCTCATGATGGAACAATCCTAGCCACTCATCTCCACCACATCGAGCATACTTCCATTGCCATGACATTCTTCTTGCATGCTCTCTTTGCTATCCTACTCGACAAAGCGCGGCCTAGCACCAAGGCTCATATCGGTATGGGCCATTTCACCGCGGCCTTGGCCTTCGCCCAAGAGCTTCTCCTGTTTCATTTTCACTCTACGGACCATGTCGGCCTAGAGGGCCAATACCATTTGCTCCTTCAACAAGTTGTTTTAGTATGCTTATTTAGCACTCTTTTTAGCATATGGTTGCCTAAGAGTTTTATGGTGTCCTATATTAGGTCACTTGGTGTGATTTTCCAAGGCCTTTGGCTAATTGTCATGGGATTTATGCTATGGACTCCGGATTTCGCCCCCAAAGGTTGCTCAATGAAGAAGGGTGAATATGGTCGGAATGTGATTAAGTGTGACGATCATGGATCATTACATCGTGGTAAGGCGTTGGTTAACATATTGTTTAGTTGGTTTTTGATTAGTGTGATGATTTTTGGTGTTGGTTCTTATTTGGTTGTGAACAAAGTTTATGGTGTAAATGAATTCATGGAGGATGATGAGAAAGAATTGACATGCCATATGGAAGATAGACAAAGATTTATATACCGAGACAGGGTTTCATCAATTGATTTGGAAGAATAGATGGTAGAAGTTACCTATATATATATTTGTAAATTAATTCATTGAAATGGTGCGGATAAAACATGTATTTATGTAAATATTGCTATGATTTCACTAAAAAGGGAAATCGTTTGTTGCATATATACTACCTCCGTTTCATATTAATCTACACACTTACACTTTTCACGCATGCCGATGCACTACTTTGAGCCTTTATATCTCTAATTTTGTATTTGTAAAAAATATAAAAAGTCGATATTCTAAAACTACATATCGAGACGAATCAAACAAGACCCCACCTGACTATATTTTCTCTTAACCATAATTCACAAATGATAGTCAAAGGGAAATTTGTGAATAGTGTCAAAAGTGTAAGTGTGTAGATTAATATGAAACGGAGGTAGTATATGCCTTCTTGCTTTCTCCCGTGGCTTGTCTCTTTTGCTCATCCAAACTCTCTAACGGCCTGCTTGGTAGGTAGTAATATATAGCGGTATTGGCAATGAATTTCAATCCGTAAGAAAGTTTCATGTCAATGTTCATATAGTTGAAACAATGAAACTTCATCCCATAACATGTGCTTTTCTTTATAAATTTCATCGCCACTCGATATCAATTTATAAAGAGGTGATAGATGGTGATAATAAAAAAATTTAAAGAAAAAAAAAATGTTTGGGAATAGACAAGCACTACCATTGAGAGTAATGATAAACCACTAACGGATAGTGGCATTGGTTGCCACTATCCAGGGCAAAATGGTAAATTCACGCAGGTAGAAGAGTTATGGACACAACCGTACTGAATAACTGAAAAGGTAGTCTACATATTGTCATTCCCCTATACTAAAACTTGAAAGCGACAATTAAGAAACTTTTGCACGTTTATCTCTCACTCCTGTCAGAATATTTCTCACTCCTTCTATTTTCTATTTTCTATTTTCTCATTCCTGTCAATAATAGTAAATTCGCGAAGAAAAAAATCAGCCCACTTTCCAATATGATTGCCGTGTCTGCTGTACCAGGAGACCAAGACTTATTTTCCACTTTTCTTTTCTTCTTTTGCAAGGATCTACTTTTTCACTAAATCAATTAATGACATTGCAATTTGTATTGATTATAAATTGTAAAACAATCTATACTAATATATTAAAAGGTGTTCTAAATCAGAACGACGCCACGCGTGGCTTTCTCACTTAGGTTGTTTTACAACACATATCCATATACAACAACAAAATTAGTAAATGCGTTGTATAGGATTTGATCATGACCTTCAAGTTTATATCTTAAAGTCTTAATTACTAAACCAAAATGATATTTGGTAATATCATTTTAAAGTAAATTATTAATAATGATAATTATAAGTATACGGGCGTAAGCCGGCCTACAAACTAGTTATTATTTTAAAAAAAGGAAAAGATCAACTGCTATATTTTTTCATGTTCTACAAAGAGAGACTAATATTGAGGTATTTTTATGTACTTCAATTTTAAGTTTATTTCTCTATTTCAAAGAAATATCTTGTTTTTCACACACTTTATTACCAAAAGATACTTCCTCCATTTTTTAGGTATACCATATGCTCTTTGCACGTTTTGCCAATCCATAACTTTGAACTATTATATCTTTAACAAGGTACAAATAAAAATTCTAAAAAGTTTATATTTTGAAAGTATATATCGAGATGAATCCAACGAGATTCCACGCGAGGAAATATCTTTTAAAAAATTTATGTATGAATAATACAAGATAGTCAAATAGGATTTGCAAATATTGTCAAAAGTCAAAATGGTAAAACTAAAAAACGGAGGAAATATCTATCTGACTTAAATCATTTGGCTTAAGGTCGGGAAGACAAGAATTAGTTAAGTTATTGTGCTATGTATTTTTATTATTGTTAAATGTGTAACGTAATTCTATATTTATGTGTAGTTGTTATTATTTATGCTACATTTCGTTATTAGTATTTTCTATGATTAAATTACCAAAATTGATAGTATTATCCAATTTAGAATACGATTAATTATCAAATTATCGTATAATCTTAATTAAATATGATACTAAATGATATTAAAGATATTAATTCCTGTAATATGGGATCATCCATTGGGTATACTCTTAACATTCATTGTGCGGTCCATTATCAATCCTACTTTCCCGACTTTGCTCTTCATTGCCTTTGTCATACTTCCTCCATTTAGAAATAATTGCACCATTTGCATAGTGTTTATCATCCACATCTTACGCTTTGATTGTCTTTAGTTATGTATATTTTAGGAAAACATAGTCATACGAGATCTTGTTAGATTCGTTTCAATGTATATATTTTTAATATCAACTTTTATAGCTTTTACTTATTGATAATTAAAGATATCAATGTTTTCAACCATGCATCTACAAGCGTGAAAACATGAATGGTGCA
The DNA here is from genome assembly GCA_947648045.1 of Beta corolliflora. NCBI lineage: Eukaryota > Viridiplantae > Streptophyta > Magnoliopsida > Caryophyllales > Amaranthaceae > Beta > Beta corolliflora. The sequence goes on along the minus strand of CANSZD010001046.1, from coordinate 48,333 downwards.
ACTATTTCTAAACGGGGGAAGTATATCGCTCCTTTCGCTGCCATGGACCCCATCATACTCTAAGGAAAGTGGCTAAACTAAAAAAATATCGGTCGAAGTAAGTAATTGTATTTCCCTGAAATTGCTTAAGGAAAAAAATTAACTTCCAATTGGTGTAAACACTCTTGACGACGATAGACCCGTCGTCCTACTACGATGTCACAACCATTAAGTGTCACGAGTATGCTCCTAATAAGATGATATTATAACCCTTAATAATCAATATGTTTATATGTTTATATGAGATAAATAGTTTAAGAAAACCTAAATTTAACGACTCAGTTATTATTTAAAATTTTCAACAAACATCTTTATACACAAAAAAATCTCATATAGTAAAAGAAATAATTTTTTATTTAGATTTCATTTAGTAGTATTACACAAATCTAATCTAATGATTATGAATTGATTACTTAGAGCGGGGGGTCCATGGTAGCGAGATGAGCGATATATTTCTGAGGGATGATAAAACTCTATCAGTTAGTGGTTAGTCTGGCCATTATCAGGGATAATCTTGTACTACCTCCATTTCTAAATAATGGTTACACTTCAACTTTTGACACTATTCAATATTCACAAATTCCAATTTGAATATCATTTGTGATTTATGGGTAAGGAAAAATATAGTCATGTAGGATCTTATTTAATTCATCTCGATATATACTCTTAGAATATTAATTTTTTTAATAATTTTTATAAGTATAAATTAGAGTTCTTAATACTCAAAGTTTTGCGTCGATAAATAATTTTCAAGGGTAATGTTCTAAATATAATAATCAAGTTTTATTGTTTATGTAAGCACAACCACTGTTTATGTAAGCACAACCGCTGTTCTAGTCTACATATACTGCATTTTTGTATTCCAATGCCATGTATGTACAATTATTCCTTGTGTTCACATGTAATGGGTGTCTCAATTGCAAGTGTGAGTACTTGTTGAAACCCTTGTTTTTGTGCAGCATTTTCGAAATCTATCTCTAATCTACATCATTATATATGTAAAATAACAACTTTTCGAGCTCCTCAAGATTTCGAAAGTGTAGAGCGCGCACTCTATGTATATCATGCCATTAATTTTTTCTTTATTTTAAAAATAGAGTAATGTACAAATACGAGTTTTGGATAAGGGAATATAAGATTTTTGATTTTTATCATACAACCTAAATTTTTATACAATGTAAATTGAATATTACTTTTGCTCCATAATTCGAAATATTATATTTTTATATCCTCGTATGCAATTGTCACATGTTTATATATTTATTATTTTACCTCACATTGTACAAGTGGCATATATATACTTTACTATCAAATTTGCAGCTATAAAACCACTATCCATGTATGCAAAGGTACTATTTCTGTAAACAAAAAGTTTATATAGTCAATTATTTATCGTGTTCCAGTTGTACATACCACTGTTGGCACTGCACTAGTAGGTTATTGTATAGACATCTTGTTTTCCTGTATATAATATTGGCTAACATGGATAGTGGTTTTGTAGCTACAAACATGCAACTAAAGAATATATAATATAGAAGCCACGTGTGGTGGCATATATATTCTTTACTATCAAATTTGCAGCTACAAAACCACTATCCATGTATGCAAAGGTACTAAATTTGTAAACAAAAAGTTTATATAGTCAATAATTTACCGTGTTACAGGTGTACAATTGGAATTCTTAATTGTTAAGAAATAACTGTACAAACATATTGTCTTCCTGTATATAATTTCTGCTAACATGGATAGTGGTTTTGTGGTGGCATATATATTATGTACTTGCAATTTCGTAGCTACAAAACCACTATCCACGTATGTAAGTAGTCTGTATCGTATAATGTTTATCGTGTTATAAAGGTGAGTAAAACTATTTGAGTGGTAACAATGTACATCGTCAACGATGACTTATCCGTATAAGGTTGACGTCGACTATTTCAATAGTTGGTTTATACGTGCATCATGTTACTACACGACCATTAATTCTCATATGAAGGTTAGTAACAAAGTAGATCGTGAACGATTACTTATCCTCATAAGGTTAGAATCGACTTATCAATATTCTGTTTGTACGTGCATCGTGTTACTACACGCCCATTAATTCTCATGATATGAAGGTTAGTAACAAAGTAGATCGTGAACGATTACTTATCCTCATAAGGTTAGAATCGACTTATCAATATTCGATTTGTATGTGCATCGCATTACTACACGCCCATTAATTCTCATATGAAGGTTAGTAACAAAGTAGATCGTGAACGATTAGTCATCCTCATAAGGTTAGAATCCACTTTTCAATATCTATACATTGTTACTATACGACAATTAATTCCATTCCATATGAAGGTTAGTAACATCTCTTTCAATTGTATATCGTACTGCCTTAATAGTGTTATGAAGGTTACTTGGGACAACTATTTCAGTAGTAATAAATTACATGTGGCAGAAATTATATACAGGAAGAGAATATGTATGTACAGTTATTTCTTAACAATTAAGAATTCCAATTGTACACCTGGAACATGGTAAATTATTGACTATATAAACTTTTTGTTTACAAATTTAGTACCTTTGCATACATGGATAGTGGTTTTGTAGCTGCAAATTTGATAGTAAAGAATATATATGCCACCACACGTGGCTTCTATATTATATATTCTTTAGTTGCATGTTTGTAGCTACAAAACCACTATCCATGTTAGCCGATATTATATACAGGAAAACAAGATGTCTATACAATAACCTACTAGCGCAGTGCCAACAGTGGTATGTACAACTGGAACACGGTAAATAATTGACTATATAAACTTTTTGTTTACAGAAATAGTACATTTGCATACATGGATAGTGGTTTTATAGCTGCAAATTTGATAGTAAAGTATATATATGCCACTTGTACAATGTGAGGTAAAATAATAAATATATAAACATGTGACAATTGCATACGAGGATATAAAAATATGATATTTCGAATTATGTAGCAAAAGTAATATTCAATTTACATTGTATAAAAATTTAGGTTGTATGATAAAAATAAAAAATCTTATATTCCCTTATCCAAAACTCGTATTTGTACATTACTCTATTTTTAAAATAAAGAAAAAAATTAATGGCATGATATACATAGAGTGCGCGCCTACACTCTCGAAATCTTGAGGAGCTCGAAAAGTTATTATTTTACATATATAATAATTTAGATTAGATATAGATTTCGAAAATGCTGCACAAAAACAAGGGTTGAATGGGACTGAATATGATAATGATGGACAAAAACAAAGAGAACCTAAGCATGAACACTGGTTTAAGATCACGTGCTCAATGCATCTCATCTCCAAAAAATTATAGTATAGGGTATAATTCCTAATAATTCGATACAGTTCATATTGTATGAGAACTGATCGGATCAACTTAACTTAAGATGTAAAAGTACTTCATAGTAATTCATTAATATCAATTAGATTTTCAATACTTTTTGTAGTAAATAATATCTACTAAGTTGTACCAAACACAAGTGACAGGCGACTATACAGGCCCCCGAAAATTTAGAGCCCCAAATATTACTTTCTTTATTAATAGTCGTTGGCTTATTGTACTACATGTTTTTTTATTGTCGGTGTTGTACTCCTTTATTATATTTAAATATTATTTGTTGTAGAAATATGATGTTAGTGATTCTTTTTCTCCATTTTATAATATTCATTAGTTTTTTATATTTTTATTTTTAAGCCTACTTTTATTAAGTTACATAAAGTCTCCCTAATAATTGGGCTGCTAATACTACAATTCTACAATATGATTGAAGATAGCATAAACATGGGTCCAGGTAGTATAGACATGGGTTTGCCAACAAATAAAACACAATATAACATGCCAACAAAGTAATTAGTACATGTTCTGGAAAAATAAGTCAAATGCAAGTAAAAAGTGACTTTCACTTCTCGACTCCCTCCCCCAGTTGATAACTCCCAAATCCCAATATTGCAAAATCTTCATCCCTTGAAGAGTGAAATCCTCTAGAATGCGTTTATAATTCATGCACAATCCTCTATTTTGTTAAACTATAAAAAACCTTAAATAGACAAAAATATACTAATATCAGTCTAATGATGATTTGGCGAAAGCTAATATACTAAAAACACATCACGTCACGCATTCTCTCTCTCTCCCGCCACCTGCAAAAAATATTTGCAAGCTTCCATTTTTTCGTAAATTCGAAGCTCAAAATTTCATTAAACAATCCAAAGTAACCTACTCAATTTCCTCTACAAAAACTTTCATTTTTTTTTTAGTTTTTTTATTTATTATTATGAATTTTCTGGCTTCAATTAATTTCTGTAAAGATTGTTTATGGAAGTCGATTTTTTACCGAAAAACGTGGTTAGTGTTACTTTGAACTCCGGTGACCCCATTGTTTCCAACCGGAATACTGCCCATGCTTAGACAGTCACCACCACCCCATTTTTTCCTTTTTACAATTGATATTCAAGAAACACTAACCACGTTTTCCGGTAAAAAACCGACTTCCAAACTGAGGTGAGAGAGAAAAAAAAAAGAAATAAGCCAGTGCAGAGGAGAGAGGAGTGAAAAAAAGAAACAAGTCAGTACATAAGAGAGAGGAGAGAGAAAATGGGAGAGATTTTGCTTTTTGCTTTTCAGAATCAGCACTGGTGTTTGGGCTTCACTTTTTCCCAATGAGAAATTACCATTTTGCCCTGGATAGTGGCATTGGTTGCCACTATCCGTTAGTGGTTTATCATTCCTCCTACCATTGATCATCGATGTTATTTATTATTGTCTACCAAACGAAACATAAGAGTACGACATGATTTGAACCGGTTATCGGGTCTTTGGGATTAAATGTGGATGACGTCAAACTTAGGGCTGCTTTACATTTGGTTCAGGTTTACTTCAGACTTGAGACAATTAGGGTTGAGTAGATATGGATTAAAGTAATATGAGGGAAACTAATGAAAAATAAAACTGAACAAATTTGGGTGCATCTATTAGTTATACACTTCATTTTTTTCCCATGGAATTCCATTCAAAAGTAAAAGCTATGAAAAGCCAATCAGATCCCAAATGGGCTTATACCCTGTTTTCCAAATTTCTAAGAAAACAAACGGGACAAGTAAAAAAAAGTGATCCCTTATTATGTGGACATGAATCCATACTTTAGTGAAGTTTTAAATTTCCCAAGAATCTTGAAAGAAAGATTGGATCTTGATTGTTTCTTGGTTGAATTTCTAATGAACACACTCGAACAAAACTCGAACAAAAGGATAGTACTATTTGATTGATCACTCCTGAACTCTCAAATATGGTTTTGATTCAATTAAGTCACTCCTGGCCTAATTAATCAAGCACTAAATTTAATTCACTCCTGAATCAAATTCAATGGTTCTTAAACACACTCAAACCACTCCTGGAATCAAGTTGTTTAACACTAACTAATAAACACTCCTGAATATCAATTAATGGTTTGTAAGCAATTAACTCACGAAATAAACTTTCATAAACTCTCAAATCTGATTTTATTAATGATCGAAATATTAGGCATTACAAATACCTAATTATACTAGGACTAGAAAACATAAAAGATAGCTAAGAAACTAAAAGATAAACTAATTAAGACTCCTAACTAGCTTAAAACAAGTAAAACCTATCACAAGTAGGATAGTGTTAACCTTGTAAGCAAAAGACTTCTACTACTACTAGAATTCTAGCTAAACTATAATTCTAATCTAATTAGGAATCCTAATCCAACTAAGATTTGAATTTCTTATTCAACTAGAATTATTGTAACGCCCCGACTTCTAAGCATCATTATTAGGTTAATTAATTACAAGGATTAGCAGCGGAAGGCTTTCCTAGCTTAGTCGGTGCGTCACTGCCGTACTTTCCGTTCGGGAAAGTACAAGGCAAACATTCTTTCATAAAACTAAACCTTTTATAACAGTTATAGTAATTCTAGAAACGTATAGTTAACTTAAGCATAACTAAAGTTATGTAACTTAGAGTCCATAAATTTGGTTTACATAACCGTCTTAGTCGTATAATTAAAAGTACACTATTCCTCATTGCTACGCCGTTCCATCTTCATATGCATACCTAAAACTAGAAAAAAAACAAAACGTCATGTGCCGAGGCTCAGTAACATACTACTCTAACATCGTAAATTCATTTCAATTCATTATATTTGCAAACAGGGAGAAGAGAATATAGTCAAACCATTTCATAAACATACACTTCGAATCAGGAATTTAAAAGTCATTTACATTGTCATTCATTAATATAATCTCCATGATCACATTTTATTATCAGAAAACTTTCTTTTGGTTACTTGGCGAGTACAACAGAAGGCATAGCCACCGAGGACATAAGTCCCCCATCAGAAGGTGGCATATAATGCCATAACAGAAGGCAAAACCACCGAGGATATTCATCCCCCATCAGAAGGTGGCATATAATGCCATAGATCGTAACAGAAGGCAAAGCCACCGAGGATACTCATCCCCCATTAGAAGGTGGCATATAATGCCAATAGTAACATGAGGCAAAGCCACCGAGGATATTTATCCCCCATCAGAAGGTGGCATATAATGCCGTGCAAAGCCACCGAGGGACAATGTCCCCCATCAGAAGGTGGCATATAATGCCATCATGCGGGTGCCACCGAGGACCTTGTCCCCCATCAGAAGGTGGCGTTGCCGCCAGATAACAGAACGACACGTGCACGGCCCAGAGAACATAGTACTACCATTCACCGTCTTTCACTTTCATTTATCATGTTTCGTTTCTTTTATACTTTTCAGAAGTCATATGATAGTCATTGCATAACGTTATATCAAATCATTCACAAAATCGTATTTCTTATAAACATCATTTGCATACTAAAACAGTTCATATCCCGCACACCAAAAATAAAATAGCATAAACATTATATAAAAGCATCATAAAACATAGTTGGAAGGGGAGTGCGGATGTTAGCAGTAGACGTTACCTCAAATCCTGCTTTATAACCTTGATAGCCGGGGGAGGCTTGTAATATCTCTTCCTTTTTAATCTAATCAATTCAGGAATTAATAAAAGACTTATTAATATTTTATTCTAAATTTTGAGTTCCTTGATCTATTTCCATCATGTGTCCATTTTAGGAGGTATTAGGAATTTTATATATTTAGGTCTTTGGTGGTTGATAAAAGACATATGCATTCTTTCTACTTAACAGCTTAGCGTCTAAGTTATAATTCACGACTTGTGAGTTGTGAGTATGAACATGTTATTATAACCATTTCATTAAGCACTTGTTACGATTTTGTTAACGTTTTAACTGAAAACTTCATTCCATTAGTCATAGGGTCCCTTTAAACATATTCGTCATTTTACAATCTAAAACAATGGTCGTTAGTCTCATCGTTCGTGACTCAGGTTTAATAATTTGTACTTATGGACCTCGTAATATAACACTTTAATTCTTGAAATCTAAATTCTATACATAAGTGTTTGCTACTTTATTATATACAAATTTAACAAGTAAATTATACTTAATTAATATTACTCTTTAGTTGATATATTATAATTATAAATAAATATGAAATACTATCAAGTATTATCATATAGTATATCATTATTTTATAGTTAAGTTTCATAATAACCAAATTTATAATACGTTTTTATTATGTTTGTGTTATTAACTAAATTAGAACATGAACATCAATATAATTGACTAACCATCTTAAATACTCCATTCATTTACTGATTTAATTAAATCAGCCCAACACACTAAGCCTAACAATAAGAGTGAGTAATTTATAATGGTATATTTTGGGCTCAAGTACCAAATGAAAACTAAAACTTATAAACAGTAGAAGAAGCGTTGAACCAGAGAGCAGGAGAGGAAGAACGAGGCTCCGGTGGGCAGCAGCGAGGCGAGGGTGGAGGCAGCACCGCAGCAACGTGGGATGGCGTAACGCCGGTGGTCCGGTGGTGTGCGTGGGTAGAGCAGACCAAGCAGAGGAGAGAGAAGAAAGGACTGGGCGAGGGAGAGAGAAGAAGGTCCAGCGAAAGAGGGAGGTCGGCTGGGAGTGGGTTGGGGCTCCGACAGCGAGGTTGCACAGGGGTGGTTCGGCGCTGTTCGTCGATCACGGTGCTCCGGTGCAGCAGTTGCTGTGGCGCAAAACAGGGGAGAGGTGGGGCGAGAGAGAGAGAGAGAGAGAAAGGGACACGGGATGGGTTTGCGGCGAGTGTGGGGGTTCACCGGCAAGTGGCGCTCGCTGTTGGTCGCACTGGGTGGCGGTGGCAGCGGCAGCGTCCAAAGGTGTTGCTGCGGTGGTGAAAACAGAGGGGTAAGAGAGAGTGTGCGAAAAACAGGGGGGTTTGAGGGTGGTTCTTGAGTGACGGTTTCCGGCGAAGGTCAATGATGACTCAGGGGAGTTTTGAGTGAAGTTGTTAGTGATGATTGAGTGAGGAATGGTGGAGCAACTACGGCTATTTATAGCAATTGTTGGGGATCCAAATAGAAAGAAGGAATTGAATTTTGGAGGAAGTTTGGCTTGGATTGAAGTTTTAAATTGAAGTAGAGTTTATTGTGCAAGAAAAATTCATATTGGGTTAGAAATTCATGGGTGGATTGATTTTGATGAAATATTGGATTTTTGGGTGGGTTTGATTTGAATTGGAGTTTTTAATTGAAGTTGGGTTTTTGGGTGCATAAAAATTATGAGTTGAATTTAAACTCCATTGTTGGGTTTCTTTGTGAAGAAAAATGGAGATGGGTTGAAACAGAATTCCTATTTTGATTTTTCCTTTTTCTTTTTTTTTTCTTTTCCTTTTTATGCCATCAATTTGTGTAGTAATTAATTTGTTTATTATTGGGTTTTCTTACTTTAACTAATGTTATTATTTAATCTAACATAATTTGTAACTCTTGCCATACATACAACATATATTTACTTAACGAACTAATTATTCTTTACTTGGATATAGAGTAACAAAATTTCAATCGTAACTTATGATTAAAGGATAATATTAACCACTAATTATTATTATTTAATTTAAGCAAAGTTTAAATTTTCGGGATATTACAATTATACTCCTAATAAAACAATGAACAACTTAGGAACCGAAATAAATAAGATAATTTCGGCCCTTAACAAATAAAACTAACATTAAAACACTATTCACAACCTTGAATTGTAAGATGATCCAAATCCAATAATTCATAAGATCCACTAATTCAGTAATTATATTGAATCTTCTCGTCGGATCCATATCACCTTATATTTCTAGAACAGATTCCACATAATGTTACACTTTCTTAATACCTTAGAATCTCTTGATTGCAAAACTTTAGTTGAGTAGCTAATAACTCTAGAAGTTACAATGATTCTAAAATATGCAAAAAGTTACATAGCTCAAAGCCCCAAATACTTTACCCTCCAAAGATCTCAAACATTCTGAACCAAATACTACAAGGCATTGTGCTGATTGCTGAACTTCATAAAACAAATTTACACTTGAAGGCTTCAAATCCTCTTTAACATTCTGATACTTCCACACCACTGAGTTGAGTTTCCACGTAAGGCGGAACGAAGCATAAAGGGTGCAACCTTAGGGGTTAGTCGGCTAGTTTCTGATGCTCTCTTCAAGCCCTAGTCCCTGGATAAAAGCACTCAACACCGTTTTCCTTAAGTTTAAAGTGGAAATTTTGTACCTTGTTTGATGGACTCCAAGATTGGTCACGCATTCCTTTGTTCAATACAGTCAACTGCAAGTTGAGAAACCATAATTACACAAGAATTTCAGACTTCTGTGATTGCAGTTATATCAATAAAACAGATCATTGCATCTTTAGCAGTTTTAAGTTTTAACAGATGCTGAATTATGCAGAAATTCGAAGATACCTGTCCATGGACATCAGCTGCCAGGCCAGTTGCCAATGGTTCAGCTTTAATTAATATGTTAGCTAAATACTCCATCTGTAACATGGGTGTTGAACTTTCCTCTCCAAAATAGATATCCTCATGGTTAAGGATCACAAGGGAACAACCCTGGAGAGTGAATGAGAAGATCACAATGATGTAATTTAGAGACGAACTAGATTCTTTTCAATTGTGCTAGACATTAAAACTCGTGATGGATGTGCCACGGTGAAAATATCTCAAACAATAGTAAACATGTCTAAGACATGTCTAAAGCTGGTTGCAGTTGACCAATGGAAAATCCTTCATTTAACAGAAGTATCTGTGCATCTTATCTACATCCTCTAGTACATGATACAAGAACTTTAACATTTTGGTTTTACAGTATAAAGTCATTAATACAGTTATCAATTTTATGCAATTTCACCTCATCAATCGCCTCACTTTATTCAAGGTCTCCTAAATTTGTAGATAAAACCTCATATGTCCTATATCATGACGCGGAGAGTAATATGAACCCCAAAGATATGATATCACAGAGTACTTGACCGTCCCATTCCATGTGTCAAGGCCTGCAGAAACTTAAATTGATATGATCCAGAGGCATATAGAGTTAGCACTGTACCAGAATTATATCCTCAGCTAGTGCAAGCTACTTCACAAAGTTAATATGTTATATAGTATGAATTAACTTGCATCATATTGACTTGGAGGGGGAGGAGGGAGACAAACACAAACACACCAGAAAAAGAAAAAAAAAGACGATGTGGGAACCAGAAAAGAGATTTGTCATCTTACAGCTTCTGAAGTCGAAGTGCAACAATATCGCAGAAAGTCCAAGCTATGATTGAAAGAGCCCTTGGCAGCCACCTCAATGAGGGAAAAATCGTCAAGTATAATAGTGATACCTTTACTGCTTCCACTATTGGAGGTAATGTCTTCTACAGCTTTCTGGATTTTCCCATACAACTCAATCAGTCCACCATTACGTATGTTTTCCTTGCTTTGGTCTGGTTTTAAACAAATAACAGAAAAGAGAGAAAGGATGATAAGAAAAGAACATCTTCTATAATTTCATAGAGTTATGAATTACTTCATTTCTAAAGGATACTGTTAATCTTTCCTCTTCTATCTACCCGGTTTTAGACCCTGAAATATCAACATGGATATCTGATTTCTAATTGACTCCCATGCTGGCCATGCACCATAACTAAGATACTAGCGAGGCATTAAAATAATAAAGATAAAATGGACATCTCCTGAGGATCATAACAAATTTTAAGCAACAAGGTAGATCCAATCTTCTTGCAAACATAGGTGAAAACAATCAGATGACATATTCTGACCTGTGCATCCTAGCATAAGCATGTCAAAGAAGAAAAACCTCCTGTTATCACGGTGAGCAGCCAGGTTGCAACCCTGTTACAGCTTCAAATATCATAATGCACTCTTCCAAATTGTATCAAGCATTGCATAATGCAATAAGAGGGATGCATTGGAACTGTAAATATTTGACTTTCGATTCATCCAACCAATCATGTAACCATAAGCAAAGTACAACGACACAATGACTACTTCCTACGGGAATCAAGCAAGTCTCTACTCCTTCTGCGTAGAATGACAAGAAAACTCCTACCAACAAGTCAAATCTTCTTCTCTAACATGGGGACAAAGGCACCATGTAGCAAAATAATACTCCCTCCGTAACACATTACTTGCAACAATTGGACTAGGGGGATTTCCTAGGCAAAATTTGGTAAGTATGGGTGAATGAGATTAATTATGAATAAGGGTGCGTTCTCTTCAACTTATTGAACCTGAACTGAACTGAACTTATCTGAACTGAACTTATTGGACCTGAACTGAACTGATTGGAACTTATTAAACCTGATTGGACCTGATTCAACTTATTGGACCTGATTGAACCTGATTGGATCTTATTGGACCTGATTGAAACTTATTGACCTGATTGGAACTTATTAGACTTTCTTGGCCCTGATTGAAACTTATTAGACCTTATTAGACCTGATTGAAACTTATTAGACCTTATTGGACCTAATTGGAACTTATTTGACCTTATTAGAAAAAAAAATTAATGAGTAATAACATAAATATTACCCCTAACGTAAATACTACCCCTCAAAATTTATTATGAAGTAATAATTATTAAAATTCGCCCTTTAAAAAAATAATTATTATTAATTATCTCTTATGATAAATTTAACAAAAAAAATATACTATTTATATACTTGCCTATACATAACTTTTACCACTAATATATCTAATAGTCTTGTTTTGATTTCATAAAGCACTAGTAGAAAACCAAAAGTTGATTAACATTTATTGCTAACAAGTGAGAAATTGCCACATATGGAAAAATTTATCTCTCACTCCACTTAGTTTTATGACTAAAGTAGTAGAACTCATTGTTATTAGTAACGAAAACATGTTATCTCTAGTTATTTAAAAACGAATTGCAAAATATTGTAATTATGATATTATTATTGTTAACCTTATTTAACCATGATTATAATATTTTTTAATAATAATATAATCAGCTAATAGTAATATGAATAATAAAATAATAGACAATAATACAAGTATAATACGATATAATCATTGTGGTACTTTAATTAAAATTCTAATAATAACATAATCAGCTAATAGTGATATGAATAATAAAATAATGGACAATAATACAAACATTTATTGATCATTGACTATTTGGACCTTATTGGACCTGATTAGACCTGATTGAAACTTATTGCACCTGATTAGAACTTATTAGACCTGATTGGAACTTATTGCACCTGATTGGAACTTATTGGACCTTATTAGACCTGATTGGAACTTATAGCCCTGATTGAACCTGATTGAAACTTATCTGAACTGAACTGAACTTATCTGAACTGAACTTATTGGCCCTGAAACTTAATTTTTTAAGGTGAAGAGAACGCACCCTAAGTAGGAGAGAGAAATCACATGGGTTGAGGAAAGAAAAAGTAGGAGAGAGAAATCATATGGGTTAAGGATATTAATTATGAAAAAGTAGGAAAGAGAAATCACATGAGTGGGACATTTTACATGCTAAATTTTGCCATATATGGAAAGTTTCAAATTGTTGCAAGTAATATGTTACACCCATTTTTGGCAAATGTTGCAAGTAATGTGTTACGGAGGGAGTATATAGCAGGGTCCAAGTTGTATCATGATTGTGCAGGGTTTTTTAAAAATACACGTAACTTCAAGGGCTAATGATACAATAAATCTCTTTTCTAAATTGGTATTAGTTTAGGAATTTATGACAAAACCACGTGTCATCGGGGTTTTTAATACTTCATCATTGCTTAATGTTTCCACTGTATAAGACACTTGTACACTTTTAGCTAAGGGCTGCGTATACCATTTTCCATTTATTTCGGACCTATGTCTCTATTCTATAAGGGAAAACATGAGTGAGGACTTTGGTGTTCTCCTGAAATGCTTAAAATACCCCTATATAATTAATATTTAAATTGTTAAGTAAAAATTCATTGACTTAGTGATAAAATAAGAGCTATTTTTTCCATCAATTACGTTTTCTGTACATCAACGCACATATAGCACTAGTAACTAATCTAAATAAGCTCTAAAACCTGCAACTTATAGTAAATAAAGTTCACATAATTCCCAGCAAAAAAAAGCAGCACAACCTATCAACTGAACCCTAATTAATAAATTTCTACAACATATCAGAATTAGAAACGAAGTGGTAAAAATTGAAACAGAAATCTGAATGCAATAAAAACAAAAAAACGATTAATAAGTTGATGAGCGTACAAGTTTGCGGAGAATGCGATCGTAGTGAGAGAAAGGGTGAGAAAGAGAGACTAAAATGGCGGCGGCAGAGGAATGAGGAGAGAGAGAACGTTTGAGGATGTGATGTATCACGAATGCACCGCTTGTTTCGACGCTATCTTCAATTAGCACACAACTTCCGCTTCGAAGTGAAGATGAAGATGAAGAAGAGGTGTCGTCGAAGATTTCAAGAGCTTCATCTAACAGATTTGAACGTTTCTCCATTGTTGTTAGAAGCAACTTTGCTTTACTCTTTTTTTTTTTTGGCTCTTTTTGTTGTGTTTGATTTCTCTGGGTTTTGACTTTTGAGTTTTGAGAGAATTAGAGCTAGAAGTAGTGGGCTGGAGCCATGAGCAACGGTGTCCGCGGAGGGTTTAAGGTTTTTTTTTTTCTTTCTGGAGGTGATCAAGACTAGTCCGGTCTATTGAGTGTGTTTGGAATTTGGATGAGTTGGTTAAAGAAATGTTGAAGCTTAACCAGAAGTAATAGGTTAAGGGCGTGTTCGGCGACAATAGCTGTGGTAGTAGCTTTTAGATGTGAGAGTAGCGGTTAGCTGCGCTGGTAGCTGTTAGTGATTGGTGTGTAGTTGTTAGCCGTTAATTGTCCAAGTAGCAGTATAAGGTATTGATATTTGATAAAAGAAGCTGACACAGTAGCTATTTACAAATAATTAATTAAAAACTCAAACAAAACTTTAATATGTAATTTATACACCACTAAACGCTACCCCAAAAGCTACAAATTATAGCTTTTCACAAACACTACTAAAACACTACTTGTACCACTAAAACACTACTTGTACCACTAAAAGCTACTTACACTACTAACTTAACAAACACTACTATTTTTTTTCATTAGTGTTTTGACCTAGTCAAGACACTAAAAGCTACTTAGAAAGTTTGTGCCGAACACGCCCTAAGTACGGTTAACAAGTACTTGTGGCCAGTTGTGGGAGACATTTTCATCTGTATAGGATTGTCCCGACTCGAATATGAACTTGCATGAGCCTAATAGGCTCTAAAATGGCGAATAGTTTCTCAATTGTTATTTGCCGCCCTGTTTTTTTTTTCTACTAACGCCCTAAATACACGAAGATACATACATGGTCCACCTTACATGTATTTATACTTATCAAACCCATTCCCTCCTCACCTCTTCCATCTCCCACTCTCATACTTCCTCACACACACTCTTTCTCATCACCTTCACTTTTGCCACCATTATAGTAGCTTCACATATTCCAGCGACATCTCGCGACATCAACATCTCTGGCCACTTTTCCGGCGACATAGTGGACAACTTCTCCCGGCGACATCACCTGGAACTTTTTCCGGCGACATCTACCACAACTTTTCTCGAAAAGTTTTCTATCATCTTGCCGCCGATACCCCAAGCTTTACGGCCACCTCGTCATATCGCCTGGAAAAACTTAGTGTGATTAAAAGATTTTGTGAATAATACCTTGGACTAGAATGACTTGAAATTACTGTAAAAACACACAGGCATCTTGGGCGCCTATGATAGGCGCCCAACCACATAAACAGGCGTCTAACCACAGGCGCCTATCATAGGCGCCCAACCACATGTACAAGCATCTACTATAGGCGCATGTACCCGTGGTTGGGCGCCTATCATAAGCGTTTGTTCCTGTGGTTGGGCGCCTATGATAGCCTGACCACAGGTTTAGGCGCCTATCGTAGATGTCTGGGTATTTTTTTTTGGCACTTCCAAGTTATTAGTGTCCGACAAGTCTTACTCTAGTCTAATATGTTCTAATTAACCTAAATAAAATCGACCGAAATAGGAACCAAAACAGAAGATCGTTAAACCCATGTATCGTAAGTTTTGGGAGCGCTGCCCAAGGGCATTTCTCCCCTGGACCCTGACTCGCTGACCGAAAAGCGAGACCCCCGTGCTAAGTTGTTCGAAGCGCTAGATTCAAGACATTTAGTTAGTGTTATTCGAAATAAAATTATTTACATTAGCATTTTCCGGCGATATGACGAGGTGGTTGGAAAACTTGAAGTCTTTAGAAAATGAGAGCTTGCCGGAAAATTTTGAGATCTTGTGGTCCTTCAATGGAGGAAATGGAAGAAGAGTAAAGGGATGAGAGAGAGAGAGTGAGAGATGATAGGGAATGGAAGAGGTGAGGAGGAATATAGGGGGAATGGTAGGGGAATGGAGGGAATGGAGAGGAAAGAGAAGGAAAGGCCCTCGTATTTTTATGCTAAAATACAAGATGTTACTAAGAAAAAATAGGGCGGCGTTTAGCAAAATTCAATGGTTTTCAACAAAAAAAAAAGATAGGTTTGGTTCAATTGGAAAGAAGTTTAAGTTGGGTATATAATTTTGGTTTAAGCTTTAGTTGGGTCAACCCCAATTCGATACTTGGGCAGTTTAATTCAAGTTTTGAATATGATTTTAGTTGTAAAGTGTCTTTTTCAGGTTGTTTTAGCATGAGACCTATGAAAACTTTGAATTCGCCTAACCTTGTTATAGCGGGTTTGTGGAAAAATAATGGCCCTAGCATACCCTATCCTTAGTGAAGAAAAGAAAAACAAAAAAAAGTTTCATAAAAGTTTAATATAAGCTAATAAGAGTTGAGTCCAAATTTAGTACAAATTTCACTGGACACGAGTTTGAGACCGAATTCAGTGTAAATTTCCAATTAAGTCTAGTCCGACGAGTTTGAAATGAATTGGACTAAACTTTGGATTTTCTCAAACTACTTCTACCTCCATCAGTACCTAGCCTCTATTATCATATTGTTGAGTAGTTAACCTACACGTCACTAAAGAGTTGAAAACTCATGGTAATAAGACAATTTAAGAAAGCATATAAAGGAGGCAAAATCTTGATTACTAATCAGATGTCAATAGCATTTTTTTATTAGCATATGTAGGTATAGAAATATACTTGAAGTTGTTGGATATTAACTCATTCAGCCAGCGTCAAATCACATATAGCTTTTTTTTTTAGGGGAAAATAGTAGGTGCATAGATTAATTAGTGGACAAAATGTCCATAAGAACATAAGGAGACACCTCAGCAGGACAATGACGTTCCCACCTTTGCTCTACACCAAACGGAATCAATCTAGCTAGGTGATGGGCAACAGCATTCCCATCCCTTAGCACGATGTGACCACCTAATCAACTCAAAATCTTTTCTTAACACAATAGCATCTTCTAATACAACATCTAAATCAGAAAAGAAAATAGTACCTCTAGACAACCTATTAATAATAGTAGGATTAATTGATAGGAATAATCCCACCTTTGACCGATCTGCTCAAAACAGTCCAACTTTTGATTAATCTCAAAATAATCCCACCTTTATCCCTAATCTTTTTAAAATGGGCTTTTTTACACCGAAACTTATTGAACCTGGTTAAAACACTAATTTTTTCTTTTTAATAAAAGCTGCCTCCCTATTCTCACAACCTCTTTCCCTCTCCTCCACTTGACTCCACCACCAAGACCACCCCACCGACCCACCCACTGTGCCACCAACCCCCTCAATAAACTCCTTCTCTCTCCTCCCCCGTCCTCAACCCACCCACTTGTACACCCGGCCCCACATGGAACCACCCACCCACCCACAATCGAGAACCCACCACCGTACCTAAAATCCTCCCAACCCCATATGAAACCATCCACCCACCACGAAAAAACCGCACTCTACGGAACCAAAAACCCGCAAATAAAAACGGTGATATTGTAGAAAGCACCCCCCAAATGGTGATACTATAGATGTAGTATAATCGACCATTATTTATGGTCCTAAACTCCTAAGGTTACACAAATTAATCATTCTGGGTTTTGAAGGCTCCTTGTATAATTGTATATTATTCATCTAACTCAGAAGGGTTAAACATATAAGACACAAGTCTTTTGTTGGACAAATTGACGATTAGAATCGACGACGATGATTACTACTCACTCGTCACAATGAGAGAAAGGGTCGTCGGTGAATGGTGATGCGAATTCGATGACTTCTTCGACGTTGTTGACGATGATGAAGAAGTTGGGTTTGGTTGAGAGTGGTGGTATTTGAATTGAGAGAGAACGGAGGTTCCATTATTATTGATTGATGGTGGGATTTTTGGAGGTTTTTGAAGTGGAGGTGAGTAGGAGACCATTGTAGATGGACGGAGATAGATACAGGGAAGGAACGGTGTGTGTTTGACTTGGAAGTCAACGACTCCGGGAGTATGGGGTCTGTGTTTAATGAGATGGATAAATTAGGGAGGAGAGAGAAAGGATGGTGGAGGGGAGGAGAAAGAAACGGTGGCAGAGGGTAGGAGAGAGAGAGAGGGGCAGTGGAAGGGAAGGGGAGGGTATAAGAGAGAATTTTTTTAATAATGGAAATTATAATTTAAAACTCTAGACCTATAGAAAAACGACATGTGTTAAGCTTTACCTATTAAATAGGTTATCAACAGGTCAAGGACCATTTTGAGAATGTGAGTTGCAAAGGTGGGATTATTTTGAGATTAGTTAAAGGTTGGACTGTTTTGAGCATATCGGCCAAAGGTGGGATTATTCCTATCAATTAATCCATAATAGTAACACAATCAGTTTCGAAGATAACATTCTGGCAATTGTGGGAACGAGCCAACTTAATGGCGAGACACAACGCTTTGCCCTCCGCAACTTCCACTGGCCAATGAGCTCTAACTCGACGCGTTGCTGCAAATAATACCTCCCCTACACCATCACGAGCCACAACTCCCATTCCCACCCACCCATCATCACTCACCGATGCGTCGGCATTTATCTTAACACACCCAGCAAGAGGGGGATGCCACGCCCGTGGAGAGACGAGCCCAGCAAGTCTTGGGCCTCCATAAATACGGGCCGAGTAGCTGACATACTCCTCAGCAGCGCGCTTCGCAAAATCCAGCACATACTCATTAGACTGGCACCTCTCTTTAAACACTACTTTGTTCCTTCTCTACCAGACCTGGTAGGCAATGTAGCACATCTTCACCAGCGTTTCATCATCAATTTCCTGCCACTCATCCCACAAATTCAGCCACCCCTCATTTTCATTGGTTGGAAGCCGAGCAAAATAGCCCAACATCTCCCAGACTTCACGCACCCGAGGACAAAAAAATAGCGCATGATTTATTGATTCCGAACCCTCCCCACACAAGGGACATGAATCATCATCAAGCACGTGCCTGAACTTTAAGAAGGAACGAACAGGAAGAGATGCTGAACATACACGCCAAAGAAAATGATGGGATATGTTGGGATAGCCTGAATGACAGACTTCAAAAGCACTTCTTTACCTGCTCGAGAGAGTAACTTTTCTTTCCATCCCTGCAACTTCTTCCAAACTCGATCCATGATGCCAGAAAAAAAGATGCTGCTTCGATCTACCAGCAAGAGTAGGGATCCCCAGATACTTAATGTGTCTATCAACCTGCTTCATAGCCAAAAAATCTACTAACTCCTCTTTCTGCACAGAACTGACACCTTTGCTGAACGAAACTTCTGACTTGTCAATATTAATTTTTTGTCCAGATACTGCTTTATATTTGTTGAGAATATCAACTATAACTGATCATTCCTATCTGCAAGCTCGAGCAAAGAGCAAACTGTCATCAGCAAAAAGGAGGTGGGAGACTTTCGGGCCACTTCGACTCGCCTTCATACCATGTAAAACCTTGTCTGCAGTTGCTTTATTAACAAGTGCTGAAAAAGCATCTGCAACAAGAATAAACAAATATGGGGAAATGGGATCTCCTTGCCTGAGCCCCCTAGACAGAGTCACAGAACCACATACATCACCATTAACCACAAACGAGTAACAAACGGAAGACACACAACTCATCACACAATCAACCCAAGAATCCACAAACCCCATTTTTTATAGCAATCTACGAAGGAAACTCCACTCCACTCTGTCATAAGCCTTGCTCATGTCCAGCTTCATAGCTACAAAGCCTCTTCTACCCCTGTTTCTATGTTTCATGGAATGAAATAACTCAAGAGCAATAAGAGCATTGTCAGTAATAAGCCGACCAGGAACAAAAGCACTCTGATTGTCAGAAACAACTCCAGGTAAAATCACCTTTAACCTGTTAGCTAGGACTTTTGTAACAAGTTTCAGAATGACATTACAGAGACTAATCGGACGAAACTCAGAGACAAGAGTTGGGGTTTTAACCTCGGGATAAGAGCGATATTTGTCTTATTCAGATCATCAGGAGGTCTGGTGCGATGAATAATCCCCGCAACCACAACAGTTATATCATCACCTACTATATGCCAGAACCTCTGATAAAATATAGCGTGCATTCCATCAGGCCCCGGAGCCTTGCTAGGGTGCATCTGTCTCAAAGCGTCCCACACTTCCTCCTTGCTACACTGTCGAACTAAAGCAAAATTCATTTCCTCAGTCACGACCTGCTTCACAAAGTTCAAAACAACATTCATATCTAAATCAAAGGGAGAAGAAGAAGTAAAGAGATTTTTATAATAGTCGACCACCACTATAGCAATTTCATCCTCATCATCTCGTCAAGCATCATCCCCATCAAAAAGACCATGAATGTAATTGCGTTTCTTTCATTGACTCGCCTTATGATGAAAGCATTTCGTATTTTTGTCCCCGTCTTTGATCTCCGAGACCCTAGACCGCAAAAACCAAAATGCCTCCTGTCTTTCCAGCAAATCATCAAACCTAGCATGACAAGCCCTCACTAACTCACGGTCCTCATCACCGCCAGCTTGCTGCAGCCGAGCCAAGCACTCCTCTTCCCCCTTAATCTTGCGCCCCAAGTTATCCAACGAGCCATGACTCTAAGTTTTTAAGTCATGTGCCACCCGATTTATTCCTCCTTAATCACCTTTAGCTTTACAATGTAATAATTGTGTCAAAAAATATTTCCTTGCCCTTATTGGAAATAATAATTGTCGTCACATTTTACCTTATTCAACCGCACAAGATAAAAACAAGACTTAATGGAAACTGGTGTAGATTGCTAATGCAACAACCAGCTATTCGAATGTAGCTGCCATTTAGCAAATCAATTTTCGAATCATTGAGTTGAATTGCCAACATTACAAATACCTAAACTAAAGTTGTTGAATATATCCCTAAAATATACCAACAACAAAACTGCGGAATCTTAAATTTCAAAATTGGTTAGATTATATTACTGATTGATTCATAATCTACCATCAAAATCCAAAATCCAAAATTAAAGCATACATAAAAACGACTTAATAATGATAAGATTGATAATTCTAATAAGCCTCAATAAGCGATCTCTTGCTTAAATGGTATCCTATAACAAATTTCTAACAAGTCAAAAACTGTCAACTTTACACCTCGTTGGAAGGAAAATCCCTATGATCAACAATTATGTATGGGACAATTTGATGTGGAGTATGCTCAGACTATTGCACTTCATTGATATCCGCACCAAGCGTAGCTAATTTATCAGCACAAAAATTAGCTTCCCTCTTTTGATGTTGAAAAATACAACAGTTTAGTGTGCTTGCCAATTTTTTACATTCCAAAGTCATCAGGACAATTTCAATGTCTAAACATGGACACTTGTTTGTTCTACAGTCGTAATTAATCAAATCAGTGGATGTTTTGGAGTCTGACTCAATGATTACATCCATGTATCCACTCACCTTTGCTACTAACAGTGCAATATGGATAGCTTTAAGTTCACCCTGGACAACTTGTTTTTGTTCCGGACCAACAAGCTTGTCAAATGGTTCCCCGATAATATAATTACCACAATTATGTCATGTTATCCATTTGCCTTCGTCATCCCTCACCACTACCCCAAATCCAACTTTACTATTGCTTCTAATGCTCGTGTCAGTGTTAATCTTAACACAACTGATAGGTGGACGGACCCAACTAATGAAAGACATTGCAAAACAAAGATAACTAATGTTATTCTAGATAGTGACCAGAAAATTCTGGATGTTGGAAAAAAAAAATTGATCATATAATGCGATCCTAAGTAAGTAATCAAATCACCGTATATCCAATTTTAGAGCAGCAATAATGAGACTAAATAGTAGACTAAACATCACAATGCATACAGCATAAGGAGAAGGTGGTTGTAGTAGTGCACAATCACTTATATGAGAATATATCAACGAGAAAATCAGCTGTATCTTTGATATTTTTCTGGTGAAAACAACTGTGTCTTTGATCGACTGACCCATAGAATATACATATAATGAGTAGTTGATGCAGAGTTAATATTTCCTAATACAACTCTATATTGGATAAGAAATATATACACAAGACAACTCTAATTCCTAATACACTTAGGAAATCACAATAAGTAACCCTAATCAAATTACAGCCCACAATTTATTGCCGACCTTTTCTTATTTAGGAGAGTTAGCCCATAATTTTCCTAATACAGCTCCAACATATCAATATTTCCAAATTCAAGGACTCCAAACAATTGACGGAAATCGAATTGAAAACCATGATCAGTTGATCGCATGCTCCTCTGTCTATTTATTACGCTGCATTCGTAATTTGATTCCATTTTATAGATTAGATATCCATGCTTATTTTTTTCATCATTTGCATTTATTCAGCTAAATGGGGTTTGATAGCCTGTTGAAGTTGGAAATTTTTTTGGTTTTTCTGAAATGATGTGGGGCGAACTTATGTGGTTTTAGTCCACAACCCACCTATCATGCCCTGCTCTTCCTATTATCGTGTACATCTTTTTTTTGTTGCATTAGTAGTAGCTTAGAAGTACTTGGATAAGTGGCGTTATGGTGTTCGTCTATTAGGTCGACGTGGTAGAGCATTGTGTAGCATTTGGCAACACAAAGATGTAGGTTTAACTTTTATGTACATAGGCTTATTTAATTTTATATGACTTTGTACTCTAGCACAATTACATATGAGAGGACGATTTGGGTATGAATAATCTGGTAATTGCTTGCAATACTTCATAATATGGGTTTAAATTTCATTTACTCAATTAAATAGAATTATAATGGGAAATTCTACATGGTAGTCCCCAACTATTGACTTTTCTATATGGTAATTATTCTTAATTTTTTTTACACCTGGTAATCCCAAAGTAATTACTTAACTAATTCCGTAGGCTTATTTGCGTTTAGCCGTTAAGTTGCTGTTAGTTGCGTTATTTTAAGTTAATTAGCTGAACTTAAGTTAGGACCCCACTACCCATTTAATCCATCTCAACCTTCCCTTAGAAATTCGAACTCTTCCATGGAGCTCTTCGTCTCCCTTGTCATCCCCATTAACACATTCAAAACACACTCTTTTTAGATCGAAATTCAAACTTTGCTACTATTGCGTTCTTCAACAATTCAATTTCTGGGATTTTTTTTTTTGAAATTCTTGTCATTTGGGTGTTTGGTGTTGAAGAAATTTTAGGGTTTTCTGAAAGTGGTAAGTCCTCATTTCTGGGTGTTTGCAGAAGTCAAGTTTTTTAAAGTGCAACGAAGTCAAGGTATGTGTCGAATCCCTGAATTATGCTTCAATCATACGCGATTATGTTTGTAGAAGTGAAAACATTTGTGTGTGCTCTGTTTTGATTGTTTTGGTTCAATTTTATGGTAAATGTTGAATTTGTTTGAAAACCAACTGTGAATTCTTCCTTAATTTCTCTGTTGCTTTCCCTTTTCTTTGTTATGATGATGCAGTATGGATGAGCAAGTTTTATTGAAGTTTCAGTACAAGGGTATGGATGTAGATGTTGTGGTACAACAACATTGACTTGGATGAAACAATGAGTGACAGAATCTTGGATAGAGGCAGGGGTACAGTGAGAGGGAGAGGGAGAGGTAGAGGGAGGGTGCAAGGGAAAGGAAAGGAACCTGCAATTCCAGAAGTCATATTCTTAGGTCATGAAATTATCCCTGGTACTGAGACTGAATTTTTTGCAAAACAACTAACTCCTTCAACCCCATCCCAACCACAACCTTCCATGGTCAATACATTAGAAACCCCAGTCACTCAACATGTGCAGTTCAATAAACTTCTAGAAAATCCTTTGCAAGCCAAAAAAATCCCTAAAACCACTGCCATTAGGAAGGGAATAGTGCCCACAGTAACACATGCAACAACAGTGAAAAACGATGGGAAGAGAGGAAGACCTAGTGCAGTTAGTTTAGGTGGAAATGAGGATGATTTTGCAGGTGTGGATATGGATGATGATGATGCTTACATCCCAACAGATAATGAGAGTGGAGAGAGTAGTGATGAAACTGTCAGCCTTGATGATGAAGATGAAGTTGGGATGAATGCAGATTATGACTTTATGGTTAATGACAACTATGATCCTTATGAGGGTCCAAGTTGGGATGAATTGAACGATGAGGAGGATGACTATTTTGCTAGAATGTATAAGAATGGTGAGATGTATAATGATGAAGAGTTTGGCAAAATAGTTCTCAAACCATGGCAAATTTTCATAACCAAACGTCTTAAATAATGATATACCTGCAAAAGTCTTAAATGAATTGTTGTTTCAGAGGTATGGTATTCAAATGTGCCAGAGCACATTATACAAGGTGAGGAAGTGTGCACTAATGGAGATTCATGGAGGACATGATGTCTCCTACAGTTATCTCCCTAATTATTGTGAAGTGATAAAGTCACTTAACCCTGGCTCAACTGCATCATGTGCTTGGAACCCACCAACACACCCTGAAAGGCCACTTGGTTTCAACAGTATTTTATTGCATTCAAGGGACCTTTGGATGGGTTATTAGCTGGTTGCAGGAGCTTAGTTGGGGTTGATGGAGCCCACTTGAAAGGTAACTATGGGGGTGTGATGCTATCTGCTGTAGCCCTTGATGGAAATAATGAGATTTTTCCATTTGCATGGGCTATAGTTCTTTGGAGAAGATGAATATGCTTGGAAATTTTTCATTTGGCATCTAAGGAATTTGTTGAAGGATTCATAAAGAGAAGACCACTTGGTGCATCATGTCGCGAGAATGAAGGTATAATCTTCCTATTCTTATTTGTTTTTTTTCGCTTGTATTGGATTTTTGCATACCTGATTTCATATCATTTTGATGCGGGGGCATTAGCAAAGCAATAGGTGAGTTGTGGCCCTCTGTTGATAGGAGGTACTGTGCTAAGCATCTGTGCAAGAATTTTAAAAGGAAATTCCCTGGACCACTGATGTTAAGTTTATTTTGGAAAGCAAGTGGAGCCTACTCTCATTTCACCTTCAATAAAGCCATGCAACAGTTGAAGAAAACAAATCCTCTGGCATTAGTTTGGTTGGCTGAAATTGGAGAGCAAAAAACCTGGACTAAACATCTTTTCAATCCTGCTATCAAATGTGATGTGAACAAAAATAATTTTGTTGAAAGCTTCAATGCAACTTTAGGCATTGATAGATGTAGGCCTGTTCTGACATTACTGGAAGGTACATAGATTTACTGTTTTCCTTCTTTCTTTGTCCTCATTTACAAAGATGCTGCTAATTTATTTTGTTGTTTACGAATGATGCAGGTGTTAGAAGAGTAACAATGGTGAGAATGGCTACAAGAAGGCAAGTTTGTGAGGAGTGGGATAGAGAAGATCTTTGCCCCAACATAATCAAGAGATTACATGTGCTGAGCACTGACTCAAGAACATGTATTGCTCACTTAAGTGGAAAAGGTGAGTATGAAGTGCAAGATGGCAAATCAACCTTGCCTGTCAGTCTCAACAACATGACATGCAAGTGTGGACGGTGGCAATTAAGTGGGTTGCCTTGTAAACATGCTATGAGGGCCATTCACCATGCAAGGCTTGACCCCCACAAGTTTGCAAGTGAATGGTTCTCTGTTGACATGTATAAAAGGTCATATGATGCAAGCATAAAGTCCATTCCAGACGTGGAGCAATGGGAAGAAAGTGCTTTACCAGCCATTGAACCACCAGCATTCAAAAGGGGGATTGGAAGACCTCCTAGAAACAGGAGGAGGGAAGAGGAAGAACAAAGGAAGTGCAAGAGATCCAATACTGTTAGATGCAGTAGATGTAAGGAATTTGGCCATAATGCAACTACCTGTAAAGGAGGACTAACAGCAAAGGAAAAAGGGAAGCAAAACAAAGGAGTTGGGACATCACAAGCAACCTCACAGACGAAGAATACTTCAAAAGCATCAACTTCTAGACCTCCAAAACACCAACGGAGTTATTTCAAAAGCCTCAAGCAAGGAAGCTCGAGATACTTGAACATGTATCAACTTCAAAAGCTCAAAAAAGAAGAATGTACAAAAATCATTAACCCAACAACCATCCACTTCTGCTGCTTTGCCACCAAAGAACAAGAAGAAAGGAACCTTAACTCAACCCACCTGATGGTGTTAGTTAGCTGCTATATATGTTAGGTACTAGTTTGGATTAAAATTGGCTTACTAGTTTTTGGACATTTTTGGACATGGGTGTAAGATTAGTTGTTACGTTTTTGGACGGCTTTTTTGGTGTAAGCTTGGCTTACATATTTTGTTGTTTTTTTTTGCTCTTTCGGGTTCTCGTGTTATATGGATATTTACATCAAATTAAAGCAATTTGGTTCAGGTTCTTATTTATGCTTAGATGATGTTATTGTATCTTGAATTGTTGTTATAAATACACAAATTCTGAGTTATTCATAAAGACAAAACAACACTTTATTAATCTCAACAAACCATTACACTCCATATGTTGAACAAAACATTACACTTCAACAAAAAATTACACTACATATGGTTTGTTCATGAAGACAAACTACAATTGCTAACAACCAGTCACTTAGACATTACAATAACCACAAGAAGTAAGTACAACAAAAACCCTAACTTCACAATTGCTTTCATGTACTTCATAGACTCTTCCATATTGCATTTAATCTGCCCCAACTCGAATCCATGGACAACAATTTCTGGGACACCCCTGACCACGTCTTCCTCCTCAACCCAATTAAATTCCTCGCAGAACCTGCATTTGTAATATAGACGTCGAGGGTTATTAGAGCTTCCTGACATTCGGACTTCCAGCATCTTTCTGGGTGAACAATTGCAAGCCTTAATTCTCACAAAGCTTATGTTTCCATCCATGGTCACAGCATGCCCAGCATTGTTCATGTGGTTTGTTGATGAAGATGAGTTCATGGTGAAATAAAGAAGAGAAAGAAAGAAAGAAGGAGCTCAGATGAAAATATGAGTTCTTTCGTTTTTTATAGAAAAAATGTGAGAGGGGTAGGGTTTTAATGGAGGTAAATTAATTGTGTAATTTGGAGGGAAAATGGTAGGTTTAGGAATGGGTTAACAACAACTTAACGTATGCAAGCAAATAAGCCTACGGAATTAGTTAAGTAATTACTTTGGGATTACCAGGTGTAAAAAAAATTAAGAATAATTACCATATAGAAAAGTCAATAGTTGGGGACTACCATGTAGAATTTCTGTCTTTCATTTACTCAATTTAGTTCCTGCATTTAGTTCTGGGTATAGCATTGTGTCTTTTAATTTGATTGTTTTTGGGTATGGATAGTCTAGTAATTGCTTTCAATTTCACTTCACAATCTAGGTTTAAACTTTATTTACTAAATTAAGTTCTTGATTTATAATTGTCTTTCATTTACTCAACTTAGTTCTGAATCTGGTTCTGGGTATTGTAACTTTTAATATGATTGTTTTTGGGTATGAATAATCTGGTCATTGCTTGCAATGCTTCATAATATGGGTTTGAGTTTCATTTACTCAATTAATTAAGTTCTTGATTTATAATATTCTTTCATTTACTCAATTTAGTTCTAAATTTTGTTATGGGTATTGTATCTTTTAATTTTGATTGTTTTCGAATTTGATGACTTTGTACTCATCATACTTAACAAATCAATCTCAAATGTTTAATGAAGCTATAGTTATGCGTTTACACGCACTGTAAAAGGAACTAATATAATGCAAATGCTTACCTTAATAATCACAAATTTAAATATTACTACATGCCTATTACATTTTTCTATTGACAAACATTGGGCTTACGTATAGGTGCTTATCGAACGAGTCGGCCGCGAATTGACATGTGCTCGACTGGACTCATTAAGTTATCGAGTCGAGTTCGAGCCTTAGCGAGTCCAGTTCGAGTCGAGCTATTTCTTAACGAGCTTACAATTCTCTAGCTCGTTAAGGTTTTGAGTCGAGCTTAAGTTGCTCACGAGCAGATATACTTGATCAGTGCCCCTAAATTATTCACGATAAAGGTTCTTTTTTTATTGGGATATTATCTCAGATAACCCTAACATATAGGCCTTTTTCCCAAATAACCCTGACATATTTTTTTTTCCCAGATAACCCTAAACTTGTATTTTGTCATTAAACTTAACGGGATATCTAACAGTGTTAACTATTTTGATATTTATAATGAAAAATCGAATTTTGTTTTTTAAAAAAAACAAAAACATTGATGTTCTTCATCCTCTTTCTTTTGTTCTTCATCAATCATGTCTTCATCCCCCTCTCTCTCTCCAAATCCAGATAAAGTTCAGCTCAACCTTCTCGCCACCAACAACAACTTATCAACTTATCAACCATTCAAACCCAAAAACCACGAAATCAACCATTGTTAATCCTCCATAATTATAACCTTGTTCATATTCTCTCTCCTCTCTCACAAAACTCAAACTCAATCATACCCAGAAATGCCCCCAATTTAATCAAAACCACAAGTTACTGGAGAAACAACGGAGCAAGGTTCCGGCGAGGACGGTAGCATAATGCGCGGAAGAAGGCGGCGGTGGCGGCAGAAGCATTCTTTGCACTCGTCTCTCCTTTATCTCGCAATTGGGCCGAATTTAGTGTAGTTGTCACTACAATGTGAATTAGTTTCTTATGGAGGTAGTACGACTTATTGCTTCCTTTAGTGTACAAGTTTTGAAGTGATAAGCCTTATATGACATCTGTTCACAATATTCTATGTCTACGATATGCTCGATTTGCTATGTGGACTTGTAAATTGCTTTACACTGTATTCTTTGGTTTCTATTTGTCAGTGATGACGAGACCATGTAGATTATGGATGCAAGTTACTCCCGTTCAAGCCATGGATCTATCTTCCCGGATCTCCCGATTCCGCCGCAGTTTATATTTATTTATCTATCTGGTGAAAATCTATAATTTATTAGAGTGGTGTTTGACTGAAGCTGCTACATTGTGTAAGAAAGAGCACCATGGCTTCTTCTACTACTGGGGAACAAAATCATCAGAATTGATGTTCGAATTGGGCCGAATTTAGGACTGTTCAAATTTGGGGCTTTTTGTGTTCGAATTGCTGTTTAGGGTTCGAATTGGGATGTTTAGGGTTCGAATTTGCCCAGTTTAGGTTTCGAATTGGGGCTGTTGTGTTTGAATTGGGGTTGCTGGGTTCGAATTCTCCAGCAAGAATTTTCCAATTATAGTGGTATTGGTGATGGTGGTGATGGTGGTGTGGAGATAAAGAACAAGAGAGAGGGAAGAAGATGAAGAACAAGAGAGGGAAGAAGATGAAGAACAAGAGAGGGAAGAAGATGAAGAACAAGAGAGGGAAGAAGATGAAGAGCAAGAGAGGCTAATTAATCTGGGTTTAATTAAAAAAAAGTTAACACCGTTAGATATCTCGTTAAGTTTAATGACAAAATACAAGTTTAGGGTTATCTGGGAAAAAAAAATATATCAGGGTTATATGGGAAAAAGGGCTATATGTCAGGGTTATCTGAGATAATATCCCTTTTTTATTTTATTAAGTTACATCCTTAAATATTTGATGTAAAGTTCTTAATTTGAATAGTTATTTCAAGTTACTTACAAATAATCAATTTAATATTTTATTCTAAAAATAGTTGAGATTTGAAATATTGTAATATATAATGATTAAAAATTTATCGAGCAGCTCACGAGCTTAACTAATCGAGTTTAGGCTAGGTCAACTCGACTCGTTAATGTGTTGATTTGAGTTCGAGCTTGAGTCAAGTCGGTCGACTCGAGTCGAGTGTTGACTGATTCGAGTTCGAGTTGCTCACGAGCTGCCCAACTCAATTAATACTCACTATAGGTACATAAATTTGTCTCCCCATTTAATTACCAATTGATTATATATGTCATCGTCCTACTAGGTCCGATCCGAAACAGCAAACCAAAGAGCTAAAATCCAATATTGTTTTAAAGGCCAAAAGTCCATTTTAAATATAAAAAAATTCTAAGCCTAATTTTAAAGAGCCCAATTAATTATTCATAATAATTAATTAAATTTTCAAATAAATATTCTTTATTAAATGATTTCATGAGAATCATTTTTTATCTTCTAGATAAATGATTTTCGGTTTTAAGTGATTATATTTGATAATGGATAAAAGTTAATTTCGGATTAAAAAAACGGCGATATATGTGATTGTGCTTCGCGCAGCCGTATTGCGTCTAGCTCACTATTTTGTGCACGCACCATCATCGAACAGTTATGAAATCCGAAAAACACAAAAAAGCTCATGCATCTTGGCGCAGGCTGCCTGCGCATTGGGTGCACGAGCCGTGCGTGGAGCGCATGCAACACCCCAGAATTTCAAAGCGGAAAAGAAAGAAATAATAATAGTATTATAGGACGATGGCGGAAACATCGTCTTCTGGGAATGCTACTACTAATACAAAGGTATTTAAATAACTATGTGAAGAGACCAACTTATATAAATAATATAAATAATTAACTAATTCAGAGTATTCCAAATGAGAAAAGTCTAACTAGAAGTCTAGGCCTAAAATAACTATCATTTCATTCTCGCAACTCAACCCGAGCCCAAAACCAAAGAAGATTCCCATCAACATAACCTGCAAAATATATAACAACAATCCACAATCAGTGGGGAGTAACTAGCAGTTCTCCCAGAACAAAAGAAATCAAAGTCTAATCCAGACATAGATTAGTAAGAAAGGAAAGAATAAAGTCAAGTCAACAACAATATGCATCCACAACCATATAGCTCACAAGTAACGCAAATGAAAAATAAATAACAAGTAAATAAGGTAAAATATATAAATCATTTCAAGAGTATTTAAATAATAATAAAAGCAAAGGTACAACAAGTTATTGAGTCAGAAATCGAACGCCAGTGAATCGCAATTCACTTCCTAAGGTTTGTCAGATCGCAATCTCCAGGTCAGTCTATGGGCTTACGTTCCCCACTGCCTGTGTCTAAGAATGGCCAAACTCCCGATGCGGGTAGAACACGCGAACTCCCCGACCTCTCGGACGACAACAATTAACCCGGGTGTACCCTTAGTTCGCAAACCAGGTGGTTGGCATGTTCTTCACCGGGGACTACATCTATCCCACCGGATGTTCTTATCTCAAAAATAAAATCATAAAGTATCATCCATCTCAAAACTATTCGTCAAAAAAGAAAGGGATGTCACCCGGCCTTAAACCCATAATTCATCAAAAATAATTCTTCAAAAATCCTCAAAATAGTAACTTATAAACTTACAACAAATATCTCAAACACCAAATACTATGTACACCACCAAGCACCAACAATGATAATAAAAGAGTTTTTACAGCACTAACAGCATCAACCAGAAATGAATTACATCACATAAGATCATCAACTCATGTGAAACATACGTACAAGAACATACGAAAATCATACAACACAAAACTGTGCGTTCGGCGCATGAGCTTGCGCTCAGCGCCACCCTGTGCGTCTGGCGCACTGACCAACCTGCGTCTGACGCATCAGCGTGCGTCTGACGCATCAGCGTGTGTCTGACGTCACCATCAATTAACTCCAAAGCTAAATAAATCAGCAAAACGTACACGATTAATCATTTTTACAAAGACTAAACTTAAATATAATGATACTCAATTATAACCACAGTAACCTAAAAATCATCAACTTCCAAGAAAATAAAAGGTCTCAATTTATTTCTGATTATTAACCACTTAAATAATTTGAATGAATATCCTCAAACTCTTAACAAGAACACAATAAAAATTATTAAACTAATAAAAACGAGCAGTAAAATACCAAAAAAATTATCATACGACCATTATAACTCTACTGACATGGTACAAATTTTATTTCTAATTTTCAGACTATAAAAGTAATTTTAAACATTAATTTACAGAATAATCAATAAAGCCAATAAAATAATTAAAAATATAAATAAACGCCCAAAAATTACCAAAATTTACATAACATGTATAAACCCACGGTAATACATATTATGCAAAGAAATAGATTTTTCGGCCTCAAAATATAATATTCACGATTTGAATACTAACAAACACGAAAATGCAAAAATAGAGAATTCAATTAAATAAACTCATAAACAGTAAAAAAAATTATTATAAGACACGAAAAATATATTACACACATAACATGCTTCAATAAAAATATTTTCAGCAATTATAAAATTCATTCACTAATTATTTTATAATTAAGCCACAAACATACAAATTAACAATTAAATTAATAAAATAGTAAAACCTCAATTAAAATTTATTTTCTGCACATAACATACTCACAGCACACATGATAAACACTCACGTAAATTTTCATCAATAATTTCATATAAAAAGTAACTAAAACAATTCCTAACGTAATAATCTAATACCGCAATATACTCTAATCTCTAGCGTTCTAAGATAACTACTAGTTACCTGGAACGTCGGGAGGAGACCGAGCCTAAAGAGATACAAAAAATATGTGCAATCCAAGTCCTCCACGAACGATAATTGTAGCAACAAGTCACTAGGCGTTTTCTTCTTGAACTTTGAAAAATCTCATTTCGTGATGTTCTGTTCCGACCATGATTCCCAGCTATTGAAAGATCGGATTGAAATTTGAGGACGATCCAACGGTTAGATCTCCGGCGATAGACATTTTCGCGAAGGTGTGACAGAAAACAAAAACCGGATGACTCGTCTGATTGAAACGAAAACTGCAGTCGCGTATTTCCCTTTCTTCAAAAACAAATTGCACCACAAGCAAGATTTTTCCGAGTAGATGGATTTTGACTACTCACACGTCCAATTCGGATAAGAAACGAAGGAGATATGATGCAAACAAAATAGGGATGCAGAAAATAGCCGAAAATGCGGAAGAGAGAAGAAGAGGAGTTGTTATGCACGAATTTCCTGACTTGTTTTCAGCATTATGGAGGGGTTAAAGTGCAGTAAAAGAATGAGATTATTCACCTCATTAAGCAAAGGTTTAAGGGTGCACTAAGGTGGGTTAATGGGGAATCAAATGAGGGGTTACAAGAGATCCAAATGTTAGCTTAATGAGCACCAAAACTCTTCATCCTCCATACCATAATTGCTGATTTTCGGCCAGCATGACACGCCACACGTGATGCAACATTTCATCACCCAAGTCGGTCCATCAACGTTACAAAAACGCTACGCGACAACACCGCATCCTAAACGCCTAAATAAATAACGAAACTAATATAACCTTTAAAAATAATTAACTAACAGCTTAAAATAAATATAAATATACACAACATATAAAAATATATACACATTTTCACAACATGTTCCAAAATAATTTAAATAATAAATTATTTATTTTTATAAAAGATATCATTTTTATGTAAACAAACGCCAAAAATAAAGGGTGAAAATTACGGGGTGTTACAATCACTCCCCCTCAAAAGAGTTTCGTCCTCGAAACTTCAAAACAACCAAGAGATCAAAATAAAATACTCTAGATAAAGAACATTAAGAAAACAGAAATTGATGGATTTTAGTTAAGAACTAAACAACTTTGCGGGGTATAAAATTTGATAATTCAAATAATATACATTTTATTTTGGAAGACCAAAAAGAGTTGTATAGTAAGGAAGTATGGTAAGTAACAACCATCATTTATAAAATGTGAAAGAACCAAAGACAAGTAGAAAGTTTAAGGTAAAAACGTTTGCACAATAAACTATAGGTAATTTTGCAAAAGAAGCAGGAATAAATATTTACGTAAAATTATAAAAGAATGAATCCGACCATACATAAATATTTTTAGAAAAGAAACGAAGAAGCAAAAGTCTGTAAATTGATAGTGAAACCAATTTAAATAGAGATAACCACACAGACTTATACTCCACTTAAAGAGATAAGAACACTTTAATAAAGAGTAGCTAACTGCTTTATTAAAATAGCACTTACGAACTCAAGTAATGACATATGTTATAAGAGTGTACGTCCTCCTAAACATATATATGAATTTTAAAGTTCGCAAAAGAAATTGATAACTTTAAAATAAATTTCACAACGACGAAACACTAATAATAAATAGGCGATAAAGTAATATATTATAAAAAACAATTATAAAATTTGCCAAGTCGACACAAATGTGCATGGAACCACCCATTGCAACCTAGTATCAACAAAACAATATTTGAAAGCCTTCTTATCAAATCAACATTAAAGTTTATCGGAATCACCCAATATAAACTTAATATCAACTCAAAAAGGAAATTAAATCAAAATAGTCAAAACGTGTCAACTTATCAAATTGACATACAAGTCAAAGGAATCACCCATTATGACTTAATATCAACTCAAACAAGTTTAAAATTTTAGACTTATCAAATTGACATACAAGTAAAAGGAATCACCCATTATGACTTAATATCAACTCAAACAAGTTTAAAATTTAGACTGAGTATATAAATTTCGTTTTCAAAGAATATAAAACAGATCAGTCAAAATCAGAGAATTAAATAAGAAGTAAAGAAATAAAACAAAACTTTGCTATAAAATGAGCAAGCACTAAATATTTGGATAAGAAACAACAAATAGTAAACGAGATCCTTTCCCACATTTGAGTTTGAAAAATAATGCTAATAAGAAAAGTAAATTAGTAAGTAAAGTAAAAGTTGTTGAATGCTAACTTTTAAAATAAAATAGTTTACATCTACATTTCAATCTATAACCGACAATAACTCATCAGGGTACTTTTATTTTCAAAGACTACAAAACTTATTACCATAATTAAAGGCTAATAAACAAGGATTAGCATGAAAAATAAAAATATTAAAAGAAAAATATTTATAAATATAGATGGTCAAAGACGGTAAGAGAAATTTGAAGAATATCTTGAAAGACAATTTCAAAACCCCTTTCTTTTTCCAAACCATTATAAAACAATTGAAATTACACGTTTTTCAAAAGAGTATGTCAAAATATTCACAATAACAAAATTTGAATACCACAATATAACTTTTATATAAGTATGAAATTTATTAAGATCAAAGATCTAAAATATAATTTGGAATATAAACTCAAACTATAAAGTTTTGTAAATAATAAGACATATACATAGTACTCACATAAAAACAACACTTAATTGAAAAAGAACAGAAAGTATATACCGTCGCACATAATAACATATACTATCAAGAAACCAGCAAATAAAATAAATGCAATGCAACACACATGACTATATTAAAATAAAATAAAAGTTTATTTTTAAAATTACAAAACACAAAACAAATTAAACACACAACTAAACCGAGAAGGCTATAAATTACTTCGCTTTGCGTGCACTACGATAAAAAGAGAAAATAAATTACATGTAAGAGGCCCTGCAAATAAGATTAGCAAACTTGGTAGACTAATTCCACCAATAATACAAGTAACTATACATATAACATATGCTCCATAAGCATAGCACACCACATTCTCATAAAGCTTCCCTTTACTTACTCTACCCATCACACTCTCATTATAGTGAAACTACTAAACTTAATTCTAAACAAATTTTATCTCCTATGACTAACTAATAATTCAAAAGAATCATTAGCAACTCTTTTTTAGAGTTTAGGAGCATTTTGCTCTGATACCAACTGCAACACCCCATAATTTCAAAGCGGAAAAGAAAGAAATAATAATAGTATTATAGGACGATGGCGGAAACATCGTCTTCTGGGAATGCTACTACTAATACAAAGGTATTTAAATAACTATGTGAAGAGACCAACTTATAGAAATAAGATAAATAAATAACTAATTTAGAGTATTCCAAACGAGAAAAGTCTAACTAGAAGTTTAGGCCTAAAACAACTATCATTTCATTCTCGCAACTCAACCCGAGCCCAAAACCAAAGAAGATTCCCATCAACATAACCTGCAAAATATATAACAACAATCCACAATCAGTGGGGAGTAACTAGCAGTTAGCCCAGAACAAAATAAATCAAAGTCTAATCCAGTCATAGATTAGTAAGAAAGGAAAGAATAAAGTCAAGTCAACAACAATATGCATCCACAACCATATAGCTCACAAGTAACGCAAATGAAAAATAAATAACAAGTAAATAAGGTAAAATAAATAAATCATCTCAAGAGTATTTAAATAATAAAAATAGCAAAGGTACAACAAGTTATTGAGTCAGAAACCGAACGCCAGTGAATCGCAAATCACTTCCTAAGGTTTGTCAGATCGCAATCTTCGAGTCGATCTATGGGCTTACGTTC
Organism: Beta corolliflora; assembly: GCA_947648045.1. Taxonomy (NCBI): domain Eukaryota; kingdom Viridiplantae; phylum Streptophyta; class Magnoliopsida; order Caryophyllales; family Amaranthaceae; genus Beta; species Beta corolliflora. Next base: position 12,077 of record CANSZD010001046.1, on the reverse strand, counting down.
CCCCATCACTCGTGTCTAAGAATGGCCAAACTCCCGATGCAGGGTAGAACACGCAGAACTCCCTGACCTCTCGGACGACAACAATTAACCCAGGTGAACCCCTAGTTCGCAAACCAGGTGGTTGGCATGTTATTCACCGGGGACTACATCTATCCCACCAGATGTTCTTATCTCAAAAATAAAATCATAAAGTATCATCCATCTCAAAACTATTTGTCAAAAAAGAGAGGGATGCCACCCGGTCTTAAACCCATAATTCATCAAAAATAATTCTTCAAAAATCCTCAAAATAGTAACTTATAAACTTACAACAAATATCTCAAACACCAAATACTATGTACACCACCAAGCACCAACAATGATAATAAAAGAGTTTTTACAGCACTAACATCATCAACCAGAAACGAATTACATCATATAAGATCATCAACTCATGTGAAACATACGTACAAGAACATACGAAAATCATACAACACAAAACTGTGCGTTCAGCGCATAAACTTGCGCTCAGCGCCACCCTGTGCGTCTGGCGCACTGACCAACCAGCGTCTGACGCATCAGCGTGCGTCTGACGTCACCATCAATTAACTCCAAAGCTAATTAAATCAGCAAAACGTACACGATTAATCATTTTTACAAAGACTAAACTTAAATATAATGATACTCAATTATAACCACAGTAACCTAAAAATCATAAACTTCCAAGAAAATAAAAGGTCTCAATTTATTTCTGATTATTAAACACTTAAATAATTTGAAAGAATATCTTCAAACTCTTAACAAGAACACAATAAAAATTATTAAACTAATAAAAACGATCAGTAAAATACCACAAAAATTATCATACGACCATTATAACTCTATTGACATGGTACAAATTTTATTTCTAATTTTTGGACTCTAAAAGTAATTTTAAACGTTAATTTACATAATAATCAGTAAAGCAAATAAAATAATTAAAAATAGAAATAAACGCCCAAAAATTACTAAAAATTCACATAACATGAATAAACCAACGGTAATACATATTATGCAAAGAAATAGATTTTTCGGCCTCAAAATATAATATTCCAGATTTAAATCTAACAAACATGAAAATGCAAAAATAGAGGATTCAATTAAATAAACTCATAAACAGTAAACAAAAATTATTCTAAGACACGAAAAATATATTACACACATAACATGCTTCAATAAAAATATTTTAATCAATTATAAAATTCATTCACTAATTATTTTATAATTAAGCCATATACACACAAATTACCAATGAAATTAATAAAATAGGAAAACCTCAATTAAAAATTATTTGCTGCACATAACATACTCACAGCACACATTATAAACACTCATGTAAATTTTCATCAATAATTTCATATAAAAAGTAACTAAAATAATTCCTAATGTAATAATCTAATACCGCAATATACTCTAATATCTAGCGTTCTAAGATAACTACTAGTTACCTGGAATGTCAGGAGGAGAGCGAGTCTAAAGAGATACAAAAAATATGTGCAATCCAAGTCCTCCACGAACGATAATTGTAGCAACAAGTCAGTAGGCGTTTTCTTCTTGAACTTTGAAAAATCTCATTTCGTGATGTTCTGTTCCGACCATGATTTCCAGCTATTGAAAAATCGAATTTGAAATAGCTCCGGTCAAAGTGAAGTCCATGATGTTCTAAACTTGCTTTCCAAATTTGAGGACGATCCAACGGTTAGATCCTCGGCGATTGACATTTTCGCGAAGGTATGACAGAAAACAAAAACCGGATGACTCATCTGATTGATACGAAAACTGCAGTCGCGTCTTTCCCTTTATTCAAAAATAAATTGTAGCACAAGCAAGATCTTTCCGAGTAGATGGATTTTGACTACTCACACGTCCAATTCGGATAAGAAACGAAGGAGATATGATGCAAACAAAATAGGGGTGCAGAAAATAGCCGAAAATGCGGAAGAGAGAAGAAGAGGAGTTGTTATGCACGAATTTCCTGACTTGTTTTCAGCATTATGGAGGGGTTAAAGTGCAGTAAAAGAATGAGATTATTCACCTCATTAAGCAAAGGTTTAAGAGTGCATTAAGGTGGGTTAATGGGGAATTAAATAAGGGGTTACAAGAGATCCAAAGGTTAGCTTAATGAGCACCAAAACTCTTCATCCTCCATACCATAATTGCTGATTTTCGGCCAGCATGACACGCCACACGTGATGCAATATTTCATCACCCAAGTCGGTCCATCAACGTTACAAAAACGCTACGCGACAACACCGCATCCTAAACGCCTAAATAAATAACGAAACTAATATAACCTTTAAAAATAATTAACTAACAGCTTAAAATAAATATAAATATACACAACATATAAAAATATATACACATTTTCACAACATGTTCCAAAATAATTTAAATAATAAATTATTTATTTTTACAAAAGATATCATTTTAATGTAAACAAACGCCGCCAAAAATAAATGGTGAAAATTACGGGGTGTTACAGCGCACGTCTTTCTTTTATCTGGAATGTGAATTTCCGGAATCCTTAACTCTTCGTTTGCCTATAAATACCTCGTATTTACCCGATTTAAAAAATGATTATTCACACATCCAATACTCCATTAATTTCCAATTTCAAGCTTTGAAGATATCTCTCTTGACAGTTGTATTCACTTAGACCAAGGCGATTATGGTATATCCTGAAGGTCCTTTTAATTATTCAATTTCGCTTTGATCATCTGAAGTTACTAACTTTCTTTTCATTATGTAGATCTTTGAAAAATGCATGCTTTTGTATATTCTAATCTCTTTTTCTTTTTTCTCTCTTTTTGTATATATTTTCTTGCTTGATTGCTTATTGATTTTATCACCTTCATCATGTTATTTTACTAATCAAGACCTAAATAGATGTTCCCATGCCTACTAAGATAATTTGGACAATTGATTTAGGAGCCTAGTAATTTGATTGCTAATGAACATGTCACCAATATTAGTCTTTTTTGTTTAATAACCAACTTAGATTTATGAACTTTTTGTTGGAAAAGACCTATTAAAATGGATATTTTGTTAGGAGACCTAATAATTTTTTTTGTTGAAAAAAGACCTATTATAATCTTCCTTTGTTACTTAAGACCACCTCAACATTTTCCGGCCAAAAAGTCAATTTTCCGACATTGAATTTTCTTCCCTTCCACTTTCTCACCAACCTCTTTTTTTTTCTATCCTAATCCCTTCGGATGGGAAGCAAGAGGAAAGGGTTTGGTAGGGTTAAGGGATTAGGATACAAAAAAATAGGTTGGTCCCATTTAATGAGAAAGGGAGGGGAAGAAAAGTCAATGCCATAAAATTGACTTTTTGGCCGGAAAATGTTGAAGTGGTTTTAAGTAACAAAGGAAAGTATTATAATAGGTCTTTTTCAACAAAAAAGTTTTTATTAGGTCTTTCCCAATAAAATGGCTATTTTAATAGGTTTTTTTCCAACAAAAAGTTCTAGATTTATTTAAAAGTGTTTCAAATTAATTGTTTGGTTGTTTAATTTATTTACATAAAACTAGACTATAAATTTTACTTAGTAGAGGCCAACAATAGGCGAATATAATTCATGATCATATTTGTATTCTCAACTCCGAACTCAATTTTGATTTATTGACCAATTATGAAGTCATGACGGGAAAATCTACGTTGGATAAGTCCCTTCCGAATGTCCTTTTGGTTTCTCAAATATCCAATTAGGTTTACGAGTCTTCCTCTAAAGACTTGTTGGCGACTTCTTTTACAAAATGATTTTTAAAATTAAAACCCTTACAATGAGGTAGTCAAATTCGCACTTCACCGCCTAGGCTAAAAATATACCTACACATACGTACGCATATCACGAATAGTTTGGTGAATTTCACACACAACCGAAAAGAAAAAGGGGGAAGAAAAAGATTGACAAACCTATAGTATGGTTCTTTTCTTTTTTTAGAAAATACTAAGGCCTTTTTCTTTTGGACTGAAATTAGTTGAACTTAACTAAACTAATTGAAATGAACTGAACTGAAACTGTGATAGGGAACTAATCGAATGAACTCAACTAAAATTAAGTAAAAAAAGAACATGGCCTATCTCGTTCACCTTCCATTTAAAGGAAAAATCAAGAACAATTTTCTGAAAGCATCGCGTTATGCCACATCATGATAACCCCATTAAATTAATTCTTATGCATATCTCAATTCATTGAAATAAAGTTTAAGATTTAAGATTCAAGCCCATATATATATAATATCTAATATATACTACCTTTGTTTTTTTATGCAACATTTACCTTTTGGGTGAGTGGAATAAGATGATCAAATATTGCATCTAAAAAACTGAGGTAGTATTATGAACAATATAGTAACCAAGCTAACTATTTTCCTTCTTAATTCTTCTTCCAAGATCGAGAGATTATATAACCTTTATCTATTATATATATATATATATATATATATATATATATATATATATATATATATATATATAATCTCATATCAATTTACTAAATTATATAAAACGTTTTTCATCCTTTTATTTTCTACTCAACATCATATATTATGGAACTTAAATCTAAAGTTGAATATCTTGAAGTCAATTTCACACGGATAGTTCACATTTTTTTGTTTTATTTTCTTTTTTTAGCTTATCAAAATTTATTCTATTTTACTTATACCACTCTATGTCTCTATTTTTTTAAAGGACTTTATGTCTCTATCTTATATAATGCATGCACCAGATGGGTTATTAAACTAGTAGTAGATAATAGTTTATCTAGTACACGTTCTTTTATTCTATACTCGTCATTTTTATGAACGAGATTGTTTTTTTTATTAGTTGAAACATAATGAGATTGTTGTTATGCAAAAATAATTTTGATAGTTGTAAAAAGAAATGATTTTGATAGCTGTAAAAAAAAAATGATTTTGGTAGCGGATGTATTATTGGATAAAACCAAATTCTATTTTTTTTTTAGGGGAAAAATTATGCAAAGATAGAACAAGGGCAAAATAGAAAAGTTAGACTTTAATTTGTTGTATGTAACACTTTGTTTTTGGTTGCTGGAGTAAAGGGGATTCTAGTTTCCAACTTATTAAGGGTGAGGAATCGATCCCAAAGCTTGAAATCCATCAGTAGACAAAGCTCTAGCCTCTAATCACTAAGTTATGCATCCTCTCGGTTTGACCTTGTTTGATAAACGAGAGGTTTGAAGCTTATATTAGAGGATTTGTTAGTCAATCCTCTAATTTGAGTTTTTGATAAAGAGAGGTTTCGTTTGGCGATTAGGCCTCAAAAGCTCTTTTGAAAAGGTGAGGGGATGAGCTTTTTGACGTTAGAGGTTTGGGAATGAGTGGCCGATTACGTTTATGTCTGAAAGTTTTTTAAAATTACACTAATAAACAATAAAAAGTCACAATGATAGATTATGCGCATGCCTTTATTGGTATTTTACACAATTATGAATCATTCAATTTATCGATTATTTACCAAACACTTTATGAAGCAATATCTAATACAAGTCAACTAAATGCTTATCTTATAAAAACGCCTAACTTAACCGCTATCCGCTTATTGATCAAAACAAAGCAAAGGATTTACAAACCTTTAACAGATCCAAAAATACGGCATGTATGATTTTCTGCTTGCTTGTTCCATCTATTTACGTCTCCAGGAAATATCTCCCCCTCTCTATATCACAGTAATCTCAAAATTTTACGCATTCACAGACTCTTATAAGGAGTAATTAATTAATTCTACTTTATCCCACAACTCAATAATTCAATCACAACTGCAACACTTTTTTTTTTATCCTTGTTTATAGATTAATCACATCTTCTCTTTCAATCTTCATTATTTCCTACTACTTTCTCATAAACAACACCTCAAAAAAAAAAAAAAAAAATCCCCAGTCCTTTGATTCTCTCTCCTCCTCTCATCAATGGCAGCAACAATTAAGATGAGTACCCATCTGAAAACAAGCCCAATAACGCCGTTTCACTGCCCCAGATCGACTCGGTCAACTCGGTCGAGTCGAGTTGGGTTCAAGGTGTTTGCGTCCGAGTCAAAGCAGGTTGATCCGGATCTTACTGTAACGGTTAATGGGTTGACAATGCCAAACCCGTTTGTGATCGGGTCGGGCCCACCTGGGACTAATTATACTGTTATGAAAAGGGCTTTTGATGAAGGATGGGGTGCTGTTATTGCTAAAACTGTGAGCTTTTCTCTAATCATCTCTTGTTTTTTGATTTCTACTTTCCCTCCTGGTGCAATATTTTGACTTTCACGTTTGCCGATATTGATTTTTGAATTAAAGTTATAAAAAGTTGAGATCGTGTAAATATAGTATATATATATTGAAATAAATCTAACAAATTTCTAGTTAAGGTGCATGAATAGTGCAGGAGTTAAAATGGTGCAAGTAAAAAAAAATCTATTTCACTTTTTTTACTTCTATACTTTTTCTTTTGATGTGAGCGCCAATTGTTATTGTGAAATGATGCAAGATACGTGCATGGATTACATCACCAACTATCTTTATTTGTTTTATTAGGATGGTTGCATGGTTTTACTTTACTCCTAAAGTAGAGGTTTTACATGTAACGAAAAATATGTCTTTTATTATGTTTGTTTAGTTAAATTAGTAAATGTCATTGAGTCATTTTTTTTATTTTAGTTGGTTGTAATAAGGGCCGAAAATCTGAGTTGTAATTAGCTTAGACTTAGGCGTGTGTTTTTTTGGTATTTAAGGAAAGTGTTGCATCTCTTTCCTTAAAGCTATTGTTTCCTTAAGTTCTAGCTAGATTCTAGGCTTAGGTTTAGGGGAAACTTTCCTAAAATTATGAGCTAGTTGGCGTGTGGTGTATTGCCTTGGAGAGCAAGGATTTCTTGTTGCTCTAAGCCTTATAAATAGGCGCCTAAGAAGAGGAAGTTTTGAGAATTGATTTGAGAATTGTGATTCCTTGTGAATTATTGTTGTTTTTGCCGAGATAGCAAAATAACACCGTTGAATTTAGCCGAGATAGCTTTATTCTTCAAACCTAGTTCAATTCATACCGAGATAGTTGAATTGTTCATACCCTTGTTTATTACTTTCGTCCACAAAAAGCACAAAACACAAAAAGAGTCCGAAAATAGCCTCGAAAATCATATCAGTTGGTATCAGAGCAGTGTTACGAAAACGGAGCGTGAGAGGGCGTGTAAGCTCCAAATCTTGATTTTCTTGGTTCGTTGGAAAGCTAACATACGAGGCCTACATTGTGTCAAAATTTCAGCTTAATCCGATCGAACAAAGTCACAAGAACTAGAAACATTTGCATATACTTTACGCGGGATTCAATCGATTCTAAGGTAAACTTTAGGAAACTCGTTCTCTTAGCATATAACGAATTTTTTAGAGTTTCTTAGCTTAAAATTGGACTAATTTTAGTCTAGTTTAATCTTGGAAAGTTTCATAATTTTTGAAGAACGTTTGCTATTTATTCGAACAAGTTTTTGATAAATAGTCAAAACCGAAATATTCTGGATCAGTTTTGGGAGAATTGAAACTGCAAACAATTGGTTGGGTATTTGTTGATGAAATTTTGATCGAGTGTTCTAGACACATAGTTCTATATTGTGTTAAAATTTCATGAAATTTAGAGGTGTTATACATAGGTTTTAAATCTCGAACTTTTAGTGAAATTTTGGACGGAGTTCTTGGAAAGATTGCGGTTGGTTGTTGTTGTTTGGTTTGTATGGATGGATTTGATTTACCATTGAGAGTCAAGCAAGCTCTTGTAAGTATGCAAGAAGCGACTACAAGGGTTAATTCTTTGATGCAACAACAATACTTAACAAAAAAGAACGGTCGAGATATTGAAGATGTTCCTTGCACTATAGAGGAAGAAATTTCAGATTTGGTTTTCATTGTTGAAGATGAAGAAAAGATTGAAACTTTTTCTTGTTCTAAGGATAAAGATTTGATCTTTGAAGTTTCTCATGTAGAAGATGAATTCAAAGCTCGAGATCTTTGGCTTGTACAACCATCAAAGTTCCGATCTTTGCTATTCCATATGCGCGAAGCTACAAAAGAGCGTTGGGTACAACAATATGCAGCATCTTCTACTGATTTTTGTCATGATGTCGTTAGTTGTCATACACATCGAAAAACCTCATGGATTCCACTTCTATTCCTTATACGTGTACTTATTCTTATGGTTCATGGTTATCGTGCGTGGATGATTGCTTGGTTACATCAAAACTTGAGACAAGTTTTTTTTTCCAAGAGGGGAGAATGATGCAAGATACGTGCATGGATTACATCACCAACTATCTTTATTTGTTTTATTAGGATGGTTGCATGGTTTTACTTTACTCCCAAAGTAGAGGTTTTACATGTAACTGAAAAAATATGTCTTTTATTATGTTTGTTTAGTTAAATTAGTAAATGTCATTGAGTCATTTTTTTTTTTAGTTGGTTGTAATAAGGGCCGAAAATGCGAGTTGTAATTAGCTTAGACTTAGGCGTGTGTTTTTTTGGTATTTAAGGAAAGTGTTGCATCTCTTTCCTTAAAGCTATTGTTTCCTTAAGTTCTAGCTAGATTCTAGGCTTAGGTTTAGGGGAAACTTTCCTAAAATTATGAGCTAGTTGGCGTGTGGTGTATTGCCTTGGAGAGCAAGGATTTCTTGTTGCTCTAAGCCTTATAAATAGGCGCCTAAGAAGAGGAAGTTTTGAGAATTGATTTGAGAATTGTGATTCCTTGTGAATTATTGTTGTTTTTGCCGAGATAGCAAAATAACACCGTTGAATTTAGCAGGAGATAGCTTTATTCTTCAAACCTAGTTCAATTCATACCGAGATAGTTGAATTGTTCATACCCTTGTTTATTACTTTCGTCCACAAAAAGCACAAAACACAAAAAGAGTCCGAAAATAGCCTCGAAAATCATATCAGTATATATATATTGAAATAAATCTAACAAATTTCTAGTTAAGGTGCATGAATAGTGCAGGAGTTAAAATGGTGCAAGTAAAAAAAAATCTATTTCACTTTTTTTACTTCTATACTTTTTCTTTTGATGTGAGCGCCAATTGTTATTGTGAAAATTAGTTGCTAGATTTATTAGGACTTGGGAATAATTAAGTTTGCTGACATCTATAAGCCAAATGTAATTGTGTTAACATTAATAATGCAGTGAAGAAACATGTATAGATTATTATAGGTGATCATTATGAGCGTTACAAAGAATTTGATTGGGAAGTTCAATGGCAAAATAAAAGAGCTTTAGATAACATGTATAGATTTATTATACACCCAGGAGTAGGGGTGCTAATGAGTCAGGGTGGCTCGCAAACTGTTCGAGCTCGGCTCGGTCAAAGCTCGGTCAAAGCTCGGCTCGAGGGGACTCGACTCGAGTTCGGGATCGGCTCGCGACCTTAACGAGCCGAGCCGAGCCTGAGCTACCTTAAGTTCGGCTCGAAAGCTCGCGAACAGGCTCGATAGTTTTTTTAGTTACTACAAATATTTCATTAATGTTTAATTTAAGATAAAAAAATAAATTGATAGCTATGTTTAAAAGGAACCATGTTAATAATCATAATATTTTTAAAAATTGAAATGTTGTATAAAATTTGAAAGGCAGGTGTTGTTACTAACAAAATATAATCAAAATCCATATGTAGAGTGCTCCTCAAACCACATCAAATTTCAGCTAATGTTCCAGATTTGTTTGTTAAGCTTAACGTCTACTCTCCACGTCCTTGGTGCCCATTGTCTTCTCGAATTTCCTAATATGCTTAATGGCTCTTGGTGCCTTCTTCTTAAAGGTGGATCGACGAAGATGTTAGTGAAGGTTGAAAGTGTATTCACGACTAACAACCTATTCCTTTCTACATACTCTTAGTTTGCTCCACCATTTTTGTTGTTTTCTTTTTCTTCCCCAAAAAAGTTAACTTTTTGTATCCACTAAAAACAATTTCAGTTCGTTAATTTCAAATTCGCATTAAATGCGAGAAGAAAAATAGAAAATAGAAGATCTCAAAGAGAGAGAAAAGAGGACAGAGAAAAATACCTTGGTTGGTTGGTAACGCCACGGTTGGAGATGAGCAGTGAGTGAAGAAGAAACAAAGGAGAAAGTGGTTTACAACTTGGGTGTCCCACATCGATTGAGTAGCCGAAGCGTGTGAGTTAGAAGCTCTATAAAAGAAATTTCTGACTTCCTAAACCTCTACGGTTGGCTACTACTTGCTTGGCCATGAAATTAACAAGTGTTTAGACAATGGGCCTTTAAACTATTAAACGTTTGGGCCCTAATCTAACCTTGGACTTGACTTGCTGAAGTTGAAGTTTAATTTCGAACTTTTCGAGCTCGAGCCGAGCTGTAAATTTCAAGCTCGACGAGCTTCGAGCTCGAGCCGAGCCCAATCAAATACGTTTTCGAGCTGAGCCGAGCCGAGCCTGGTTAGGTTCGGTCTCGGTTTGGCTCGTTAGCACCCCTACCCAGGAGCATGATGTGCAATACGCTGCGGATTAGTGTTATTTTGGTTATACCCACATGTTTTTTTATCGTACTACTATGTTGTTTTAAAGTTAATCTTCTTTATGGCATTCTATTCAGAACTGAATATTCCTTTAGTTTGAACTGTCTGAGCTTCCGAGAACATGATGCACATAATACTCATGGATATAGATTCTATTTGATATTGGGTTGAGAAAAGATGGTGAATTGGACGATTTTAAGAGGTTGTATTGTAATTGAGACACATCATCAAGCAAGCATTATTTCCATTCCTAGATACATGCTATCTAAAAGGGCGTTTGTTATGTGAATAAACATCATGGAAATAAGGTGGGATAAAGATAGGAGATTGGTAGGGGGGATAAGGATAAAATTATGGCTTTCCCTTGTTTGGTATATACCGCATTTAAGTTGCGAATATATAACCAAGTTACTAAAATATCATTGCTAACTTTGTTTACTCTTCCTTTCCATTAATGTTAATTGATACTTCTGTAGGTTAGGTATTTGGTGGTACTACATTGGTGTTCTATAATTTCAATAATTTGGCACACAGATTAAAGTAACTTGTAATACCACACTCATCTCAAAAAAGAAAGTAATACTGTGTTACCTTGAAAAGAAAGTAATGCCAATAGTGATCGGTTTTACGAAACAACACAAAAGGTTGGCGAAAATGGCAATTAATTTTTACTTGAAGGGAGTAGTTTCAACTTTGGAATGAGTATTCATCTGTGCAATTGCATATTTTGAAGACTAAAGTAGTATATTTCAACTAAATGTCAGTTAAAAGGTGCACCACCTCTAGGTGCTTACAGTTTCATAAATAAAGAACTAAGAAAAAGAGGAGAACATAGTGAGACATTTGATCTAACTAATTATAACCTAGATTAAAGATAAAACTTCTCACTTGAGTGAATGCTTTTAAAATTGGGCAGGTCAGAGGTGCCACCAAATGAGGTTAAATTGTTCCCTGATATTAGCTTATGCTTGTTGATATATTCACTTTGGAGTTTGAAGATCATGCAAATTATGTAGTTCCAATCAAACGTCGTGTATCTTGACACGAAAGTGACTTGAAAGGTGTGAAAATTAATTGAATGCGATAGGCAACTGGAATCATGAGATCCTCAATCTTAGTATAGCCAGAAGTCCATGTCTTGAGATTTGAGAATAGCTATTGAAGCATTGAGAATTTAGCTTATGGTCTTATAGGAGCAACTTTGGATGCTGATATTACTATCATTTCTAGGGTTTGTGATGCCTCTTAAATACGTCTTGCTTGTATCTTGTAGCATGAACTTTTTCAATTGAATCTTCATCTGTTCTATCAACACTAGCATTTGACCTGATTGAGGAGCTGTTTGATTGTGAACTCTATGCTTGAGATTCAAGGATATAGGTCGATATGATAATACTGTCAAGTTGATAGTTTATAGTTCTTGATTTTCGTGTGAGTTTATTGTTTATACACACAATCTTGTCTTTCACTATATAGCAAAACTGGATCCACATCCTTTTTCTGACATGTATTGATTCATTGTCCTTATACTTCTTTTATCATTTAGG